>PVIY010016855.1:0-40876 GCA_004026745.1 Myrmecophaga tridactyla
AAACAAACAAAAAAAAAAAACAAAAAAGTATCCTGCTTTGGCTTCAGGCTCTGCCTGGGAGATTGGAGAAAATAGGAGAATCAGGAGCCACTCAGCAAAGCATCGATTGAGTACCTCCTGTATGCAGCCCTCTGCCGGCAGGGCCCAGGGACTTCCTCACCTGAGTCTGGCTGGAAAGCAGAGCTAACAGGCATGTAAGCTGGTCGGGTGCTGGAGGAAATGGCTCAGCTCTGTGACACTTTGGGTTGAGGCCCTGGGAGATATCTGAGACAGTTCTTCACACTTGAAAGATGGGAACAGAGGCCCAGAGAGGTGTGGGGACCTACTTGGCTAAGGTCACTCAGCTTGCCAGTGGTAAATATTTCCTTAGCTCAGAGGCTATTTATGAAGACTTATTATTATTTTTTGTAGTTATTTTTGAAAATTTTCATCTTCTTCTGTCATTGTCTTTTTTCCCCCTGAGTTATTTTCTTTTTCCTGTTGGGTTTGCTCTCTGACTTTTCTCATGTGCCGATGGCCTTTGCCCATTCATATCCAAGGGCAAGTTAGTTACTAGAAGGGTTCTCGGACGTCCTGAGTGGTGGGTATTATATCCTAGGACACTGGTTCTTAACTGGGGTAATTTAATCCCCCCACCCCACTCCGCCCCCACCCAGGGACATTGCAGGAAACATTTGACAATGTCTGGAGACTTTTTGGTTGCCACAATGGGAGGGGCGTGAGGTGCTACCTGCGTCTGGCTGGCTGACACCGGGGATGCTGCCAAACAACTGGCACTGCCCCACAAGAGTTCCCTGGTGCCGAGGCCAGAAGTACCAGGTGGAGAACCCTGTCTGGGGGCTCAGGTGGACAGCAGCCCTTTCCTTCACAGTCCTTTATTTTGAGCTGGTCCATTTCCTTCCTGAGAAATTCTTCAGTCACTTTGGGGCAGGGCGGGGGACCACCATTCCGAAGCCAGGCACGCGTTGGGTGAACCGGCTTTCAGGTGAGCCCAGCTGTTTTCAGTGAGGAAGACAGCGCAGAGCTTCTCTGGGCCTGCGTCCCCGCAGAGCAAAGAGCCTGACTCCTGTGGCGTGGGCGTGGGCGGGGACCGACTGCCGGGCCTTGGGAAAGGGGTCTGGTGGGGGTGGGGGCTGGGCGTGGTCTACCTGCTCCTTAGACAAACCTAAGACGGTCACTCCCACCTTCCGTGGCTCCCGGTACCTCCAATTCCGGAACCTTCTTGGGGTTGTACATTGTGAACAGATTTGCTTCTGATGGGCACTCAGGATTCCACTCTCTCTGGTCTAAGTTAGTTACCCATCTGTTGTGTTATTTTAATAGGGTTTGGTTTAAAGTGGTTTTAGGTTTATAGAAAAATTGCACAGAAAGTCCAGAGAGTTCCCATATATCCTCTACCTCCCCCATCCTCCATATTAACATCTTGAATCAGTGCGGTACATTGGTTACAATTGATGAGCCATTATTGATACATTATTATTAACTAAAGTCCACAGTTTACACTAGGGGTCACCCATTGTGTTGTACAGTTCTAAGGATTTTGACAAATGCATAATATCATGTATCCACTGTTTCGGTATTATACAGAATAGTTTCACTACCCTAAAAATGTGCTCCACCTGTTCATCCCACACCCTCCCCCATGAACCCTGGCAACCACTCATCTTTTTCCTATCTCTATAGTTAGCTTACCTGGTTTTCATCTTCCAAAACTTTGTTGACAGCCCCCCTTCTATCACCTCCTCTCCCTTGCTCTTGTCCTTATTTGTTCCTTTGCTGTCATTTTAGTCAATTTTAGGGAGGGAGCAGAGATAAGCATGTGTTGAGTCCATCATCCTAAACCAGAAGTCATATCCTCATGCTTTGGAAAACTGCAGAATTAATTAAAAGCTTTGAAATGTGTCTGACCTCTGAACCAGAGGACAACGCACTGAAGAGCTAGAGCTGTTCTGGTTTAAGTCTTTCTAGAGGTGGGAATTGAGGGACAAGAGAGGGGGCAGCACCCTATAGGAGGTTGGAAAGCTCTATGACCATCATCTCTCTAAGCCTCAACTTCCTCTCTGCAAAATGTGTAACCCCAGCTCTGCCTGTAAAGATGAAATGGAGAGATGGATGCAGAGGAGCAGAGAGTATTGCGAAGGGCGCTGGTTTATTCTTGTCATCCTCCCATTTGATGTATCACCATCATCTTCACTAAGTGTATGATCAAGGAGATGTGCCACTTGGGCATGATAGCCGAATGTGGTTCTCTGGTGGAGACGTAACCCCAGCCGGTGAGCGTGAGTACCGACTGCCTCATTTTCTTGCCAGAGGCCTCCAGTTTGGCTGGCAGAGTGGCGACCAGCTGGCCAATTGGACGGGGCTCTGTAATATCACCGACGACCAAGCAGTGCAGAGCAGCAGTGACTCCAGCTCCAGGTACAGCCCTCTCTGCCCCTGCCCTACTGCCCACCCCCAGAGCTACCCTCAGGAAAGAAGGCTTGTTGCAATGACTCAAAGCTCCCTCTTTTCGGGAGCACACCTGGTCTCCCTTGTCATGAGGCTGAGTGGACATGAAGGGTGAGGGATAGGACCCAACCCAACAAAGTAGGGTGGCCTGAAGTTTGCCCTCGGTGTCTTTAACCACCCCCCTCCTGCACCTTGGAGTACCCTCCAGCCATTCCTGTTCCTTGCATGTGTCCAAGGGTCTATCTGTGCCTCCCCATGTTCTAGCCACACCTGTTCTTGGGGAAGGTGGGTGCCGAGTTCTCTTACTGACCCCCCAGCATGCATAAGAATCATGGGGGAGCCCTCTCTATCAGGAGGAGGGCATTTGGGCCTCAAATCTCCATCTAAGATAGAGGCAAAAGTTCTGTCTCCTGCCATAGGAATTTCTGGCATCAACCTCCAAATGCATGTAGGTGTGGGTGTGGATGGCAGCAGGGGTCGGGGATGGCAGCAGGGGTGGGTGCAGGCCTACTCTCTGATGTCCCACAGCACAGACAATATTACTCAGCCCTCGGGCCAGGCTGAATTAGGCTTGGGAAGCACCACTTCCATCCACAGCGTGCTGAGCTTTGACACTCACCCCACCATGCGGTTATCTCTTCTTGATCCGTTGTAGTGCTTGAAGTACAATGAGTAACTAAAGGTGCTCTTTACTGTCAGGAGTAGAAATTCAGTGAGTGAGTGTTGAATAAATTAAAGTTGAGTATCCTCCAGCGGGATAGAACACTCTCTCGGCTTGGAGCTGGTGTGGCTGCCAGCTAAGGGGTTTCTGGGGACTGATTAGGCTGTTTGGTCCCTTATTTATTGTATTTCCAAGTACATACTAACTCTCAGATCCTTTTCCCTGGGAAAGAGGCCTGAACTTTGTTGCTATTAATTTTGACATCCAAACATCAAATTGGCCCTGCAGAGGAGAAGTGATGTGGTTTTCAAGTGCCCCCAATGAGTTATTTTTGTTCAATGCTTTGAAAAGTAAAGCCATGACTCCGATGTCATCCCCAGCAGGGGTAGATCTGCAGACAGGTCGGAGGGTTCTTATTCTGGCCTCTTAGGACTGAAGTTCTTTCCAAAGTTGAAAAACGTGTGTGTGGGGGAGCCCTTAATGCGCTTGGCACCCGGAGATCTTGCTCGGCCTCACACTGGTGGGGACGGGGAGCCCTCACAGGTGTCCCTTCCACATGCTGAGCCCCAACACTGACCCTTTTGCGGGGTGACCCACTTGCCCAGATGTGGATGATGGGGTGGGGGCACATTGGGTAAGTCAGTAAACGTCTGCCTCCCTGGAAAGGACCCCCTGAAGAGTTCATTGAGAGGGTCCTTTCCAGGGAGGCAGACATTTACTTTCTAGCCACTTTTTTTTTGGCTAGAAAGTGCCAGTCAAATGAGCAAGATCAGGAGGCACCAAATAGAACCAGAAGATAAAGAGGGGGTGGAAAACAGGCCACAGGAGAGCTGTTACTGAACAGCGACTGGGACCACTGATTGGTTCTATTTCTAGCTTTTTCTACTGCCAGCATCTTTTGTCCTTCTTCCCTCTTTCTGCAATTCTGTGTGTCCTGTCTCCTCCCCCTGCTTTACTTATTCCTATTTTCTCCTTTCTTCCAGTCACTCTATGTTTGGTCTGTCTTTTTTTCCTTCCCTGTTTCCTTCCTCTCTCTTCTACCTCCTTCATTCCTATCCCCTTTCTCATCTTCCTTTTCCTTTATTTTCTCTTCCTCTCCCCTTCTCCTGATGACTTGGGCCTGCCTCTCCTCCCCTGTCAGCTGGGATTGCTCAGGGTCAGAGACCCCCTGGCTTCTGTTAGTTTGGCATTAGAGTTAAGGTGCCCTTTACCTCAACTTAAGGTGCCCAAATCATTACCACCTGACTTGATATCCTTCTGGAGAGCAGCTTTTGGAATAAGATCCCCACAAGGTACAAGATAATAAGGATGGCCACACGTCTCAAATTTTCTGGGATAATTCCAATTTCAAATTCCAAGTTTTGTTGTCCCCTAAAGTAAATAGAGCTGAAACCAATGTTAGTGATTTTTTTTAACTTTGTGTGAGAGCAGCTTCTCCCTTCTTTAAAATGGGTTGGACAGCTCCTGGGATCAGTTTTGCAGGACTTGGGGGAAGACCTGAGAGCAGGCCATAGAAAATGCACTGCAGAGCAAAAGGGCATCATTCCAATGAGCAACTCTCCAAGCCTGGAATATGTGATGAGCTTTGTGGTATTATTCACCTATTGAATAATTCAGTGCATACTATATTTTGCTAACTATGGTTGTGTGGTATGTTGAAGTGTGATGTATCCTGGTATCATTTATTATTAACAGGGTTAGAAGGGAATTCAGGAGGCTCCAAATATAACCAGAGGATAAAGAGGGGTCTGGGGAAGAGCAAATGACTCCCAAACTGTATACTCAACCAGGAGCTGCAAGAAGGAGCAGCACAAATGACCAATCTGAGAAATCCCCTGGGAAGTGCGTCCTCCCCGGGAAGGACTCCTTGAAGAGTTTGTCGAAAGATTTTGGCTAGAAAGTTCTGATCAAATGAGCAAGATGGACCACATCTAAATGGACTGCAGGGAAAATCCATACCAGAAAGTACTCATAAAGGCTATGGTCAGTTCTTCTCACTGGAGAGGAGCTGGGGAAAGGACAGGCTGAATCGGAAAATATGTGCCCCGTGAAATAGGCATTGGCATACAGCTTTACCCATTTCAAGTCTAGGTTCACAGAGAAGTTGTCCAGTCAGCATTCTTAGGGGAACTGCTTCAATGAGCAGAGAGCAGTAGTTTTTTTTTGTAATTAATTTTTAAATTAAAAAAATATAGCAACAAACACAAACATTCTTAACTTATGATCATTCTGTTCTACATATATAATCAGTAATTCAAAATATCATTGCATAGTTGCATATTCATCATCATGATCATTTCTTAGAACATTTGTATCAATTCAGAAAAAGAAATAAAAAGACAACAGAAAAAAATTCATACATACCATACCATACCCCTTACCTCTCCCTTTCATTGATCAGTAGCATTTCAATCTACTAAATTTGTTTGTTCCCCCTATTATTTATTTTTATGCTGTATGTTTTACTCATCTATTGATAAGGTAGATAAAAGGAGCATCAGACACAAGGTTTTCACAATCACACAGTTACATTTTGAAAGCTATGTCATTATACAGTCATCTTCAAGAAACATACTTGAACACAGCTCTACATTTTCAGGCAGTTCCCTCCAGCCTCTCCATTTCATCTTTTATTTTTTTTTTACATGGGCAGGCACCGGAATTGAACCCGGGTCCTCTGGCATGGCAGGCAAGCATTCTTGCCTGCTGAGCCACCGTGGCCTGCCCGCTCCATTACATCTTGACTAACAAGGTGATATCTATTTAATGCGTAAGAATAACCTCCAGGATAACCTCTCAACTCTGTTTGGAATCTCTCAGCCATTGACACTTTATTTTGTCTCATTTCACTCTTCCCTCTTTTGGTCGAGAAGGTTTTCTCAATCCCTTGATGCTGAGTCCCAGCTCATTCTAGGATTTCTGTCCCACGTTGTCAGAATGGTCCACACCCCTGGGAGTCATGTCCCATGTAGACAGGGGGAGGGTGGTGAGTTTGCTTGTTGTGTTGGCTGGAGAGAGAGGCCACATCTGAGCAACAAAAGATGTTCCCTTGGGGGTGACTCTTAGGCCTGATTTAAGTAGGCTTGACCTATCCTTTGCAAGGTTAAGTTTCATATGAACAAACCCTAAGATTGGGGATTCAGCCTATTGCTTAGATTGTCCCCACTGCTTGTGAGAATATCAAGAATTCTCCACTTGGGGAAGTAGCATTTATTTTCCCCCTTTCTCACCATTCCCCCAAGAGGACTTTGAGAGCAATGGTTTTAATCAGCAAATACTTCTATTTAAGTGAGTGCTTTGAACAAGTAGAAAGGCCTGTGAAGTTGTTTCTCATCACATTGTTCAAATTATGTATTTGTGTTTCTGTCTCCTTCACTAGGCAGTGACTGTGCTTCTTTCATCTTTGAATTCTCAGCACCTCTATTGCACCTGCCATATACTAGGTGCTCAATAAATGTTAACTGAAGTAACATTTACTTAAAATAATTAAGCAGGAAAATAGTAAAGGCTCTTAGTAAGAAAGCCAATTTCAATTTTGGTGCCCCTGAATCTTCCATTAGAGATTTATTCTTTTGGATTAAACTTTGTCTTTTCTTGGGCTGTTTTTGAAAAATTTCCGGAAGAAGAAATAGTTTGGAATCATAAACTCATTCAAAATTTGAAATTGTCACAGAATTTTTTCTTGAGAAAAGGAAGTAATAGGAAGCCTGAGAGCTTTTGGAAAAGGAAGAATGAATGGGGAGAGGTATAAAAAGTAGAAAAGGGTCACCGAAGACAGATTATATGCTTCTGCAATAACTGAGCAAGCAGCCCTCCCATATACCCCCTCATGGAGCATTAGGCTCCTAAGAAAGGTAGATGGGGCAGGGTGAGGGGAGTGCTTGTTCTCCCTGGCCTCCTCTGGCCTGGCCTAACTGTCTGTCTGCCCCAGTGACTGTTCGGAGGGCAGGAGAGGCAGCGGTGCCCTTGACAGACTCAGTCCTCCAAGGTTGGCAGCATTGTGTTCTCTGCATGGGGAAGTGCCAGGGAATGGTTCCTTCAGTTACAGGGGCTGGGGGCAACTGAGATAGGAGTTCCCCAGGAACTGTCCCGGTAGCCATAGCTGACCCTCAGCCTGGCCTGCAGCCACAGTGCAAAGAGCCTCATTCAGCTTCTGCCAACTGGATATTCTCCACATCCAAGTCCTTGTCCTTCTGCCAGTACCAACTTCCCACTCCACCACCTCCTTGAAGCCTCCCCTGATGGCCCTAGCCCACATTACCCTCCTATAACTCTACCTGCTGTAAGATGTATCTGCACTGAGCGCTGTTTGAATCATTATACACACAGAGAACATTCTGGCATTTGCACTTAAACCCATCCGAGTTAGCCTGTGTTCCCCAAATCGTCAGGAGCTTCCACCCTGGAGAACTGGGCTGGATTGCCTGTGAGTGCATCTTCTGGTCCCTTGGCCCTCTAGCTTTAGGGGCAGCTCACAGGCTAGCCAGCTCCATTGGCTTCTTCTCCTAGACCCCACCCCAACATTGGCTCTACGCTGGAGAGTGAGCACTGGTATGGAAAGGAACCTGAGGAACAATTCCGTCTGAGGTCTAGAACAGAGCTGGCCCAGGCTTCTCCCACCAATGCTGCCCATTGCTGAGACCACATTCTCCCCATGCCTCTGGATTACCAGGTTGGGTTGCAGGTTACGTCCTAAGCAGGAATAGCCCCAGCCACAGGAGCAAAGAAGCCCCAGACTGCTGACACAAGAGAGCCTTCTCTGGGAAAGATGGAGCCCAGGAAGTGTCATGGGGCTGGCCAGATTCCCCTCTGGGCTGATGTCTGTGGGCCTAAATGTCTAGCCTGTCTTATTCAACATGGGATGTGGAATCGTTGCATTTTAGAGCTGGGAGGAACTTGACTAAATGCAATGTAGCACTTTATTATGCTGTATTGAATTGTTCCCTAATTGTTTCAAGACAGTGTGTAATTAGGTAATAAATCATGCATACAGATGGTGAGGGCTCTGAGAGCTTAGCATAGAAGTCAGGGTGTTTCCCTGAAGGGCTGAGACATGGCTTGATCTTGGCGGCCGATGCCCAGAGCCAGCAGTTACTGGGTGACTTACACGTATGCTCTCATTTAATGCTCACCTTCCAGGTGGGTGCAATCCTTACCCTGATTTTATGGTGAGGAAACTGAGTCATCGAAAAGCTAGGTGGTAAGTGGTGATGTAGGACACACCCAGGCAATGTGGCTCAGGTGTCCCAGTGAGAATGGGAGACATGGGGCAGAGAGTTTATTCTGGGTTGTGGAGAGATGGACTAGGGATGGGTCGGGTCTCTTTGGCTTTCCTTTCTAAACCCTTTTCTACTGCCCTCAGCTCCTGGCTGGTAGACCCTGATAAAAAGGCCGTTATTGATTTAAGTAGAAAATCTATATGCATGTCCTTCCCAGGGTGCTGCCACGCTGCAGGGCTGACTTCAGGCAGAATTATATTTATTTATTTTTAATTTTCATACTACTTTATTTTTTTTTATTAAAAATGTTTTATTGCGCTATCTTTGCACACATACAGTCCATACACAGTATACAATCAGTGGCTCACAATGTCATCACACAGTTGCATATCCATCACCATGATCATTTTTTGAACATTTGCATCACTCCAGAAAAAGAAATAAAAAGAAAAAAGAAAAAACTCCTGCATTCCATACCCCTTATGCCTCAACACAAATTGATTTACAAAGCAGTTCTTCAGTGCCTCAGATTATCAGGCAGAATTATCTTTAGTGTCTTTTCCCATTTTCTATCTTCAGTGTCTTCTCCTTGCTGCGTTCTTTCCTGATTGCTCTCACTGGAAAATGTGGCGCTCCCCCTGCTCCTGGGGATTCTGCATTTCAAAGAGGAGCTCCGGGGTACAATACTAACCTAAGGGAAACATTTTCTTGATGGAATTTCAGAAGTGGTGACAGCTATGGAAGGTCAGGGCAGTGAAGGGTATGGATTCCTGCTTGGAGACCTGCAGGCTGGCTTGGCGTAAGCCTCTCTGGTCGATTTTCACTTTTGTCAAAAAGGATTAAAAAAAAATCTTGGGCTCCAATTCATGGGAAGAATTTGGAGTCAAGTTTGGCACACTGTTCTGGGTTGGGTGTTGGAAAAACAAAACAGACAAAAATGGTACAGCTCCCTCCCATTGCCACCCAACTGTGCTCTTGATTATGCCTTCAGTGGCCTGATGGGAAATGAGGCTCAGGGAGCCATGAGCTTCCTCAGTGATGTCGCCACCTGAGCTCCTCTGACCTGTGAGCTGTGAGGTCTTTAAGCCCTGAACTGAGGCTCGTAGGCAAATAATCACTTACATGAACCTTTCTGTGCCTCAGTTTCCTCATCTGTAAAATTGTGGTCATCGACTCAACTCAGGTCATCCACAGTGTTCTTCCTAGTCGGCCTGCTGCTGTCAGCTCTCCCCAGGTGAGCAGCTCTAGGTCACCAGAGCATAGGTCCTTTCATGCGGAGGGGTGCCTGAAAGTTTCCTCCCACCTTGCTCAGGCACTGTTGGGGTTCCCCAAGTGAACCTCCAGCTCTGCCACTTACTCATGGCATTATCCTGGATATGTGGTGCTCTCCCTCACTGTGAAGTGAGAAGACCCCATTGGATGAGGGAGGTCTCCTGCCTGGGCCTCACCCCCTCCCCACCCAGGCCAGCTCTCCAAAAAAGCCCTTTCTCCCTCTAGCAGCCATTGCCTACTCTCCTCACCAGGGAAGAGAGGGATCAACTGAGAAAGTAAAGTAAAGGGGGGCTGTGTTGGGCTGACAAGACCAAGTAGTGTCCACCTGAAGATACTGACCAGGTGAGGTCCTGAGAGGCTCTCCTGGGTCTCTATTCCACATAGCCAGGCATAGCTCTCTACCCTCTTTCATCTATGGCCACAAAGAACATGCTGGAACAGTTGGGGATGGGGGCTCACAAGGCTTCACAAGACTGGTCTCAACCACAGGAGCCTCGTTGTTAGAAAGTGCTTCTTCATGTTGAGTGTAAAACTCCCCTCCCCAGTTCCTGCGGCTCCTAGGCTTGTCTTTTGCAGCCCCATGAAGCACCTGAGCTGGTCCTTCTTCCTCTGGCTGTTCGTTCACACATGTGGAGACCACTCCATTCTGTCTACCTCACCTGGGGTCAAGTCCTGCTCTTGGCACACTCTTCACCTTGTGACTTTTCTGCCCACCATCTTTACCATCTCCCACTTCTGCTGTCACCTCAGCCCTGGTCAGCAGGGCTCCTGCCTCCCCATGTGCAATTCTGCTCTTGTTAAGGTCACCAGTGTCTCCTAGTGCCAGATCAGTGGTGCCCACTCCGTCCTTCTTTTCCTTGACCTCTCACTAGCCTTGGATAACGTCGACCCTTCTGTCCTGGAAGCACTCTTCCCTTGGATTCTTGTGTCCCTGCACCCTTTGGTTTTCCTCCCACCTCACTTTTTTTTTGCCGGCTCCTTCTCCACCCAGTATCTAATGTTGGAGCTGGCCACAGGCTTGTCTCTGCCTCTTCTCTCCTCTGCCCATCCTTCTGGGGATCTCATCCAGCACTTTGCCCCTTGACTCTGGAAGTTCTTTTTCTAGTCCTGACCACTGCACTGGGCTTCAGAATGTGTATCTGACCACCTACCTGACATCTCCTCTTGGAGGTGTGAGTCATAGCAAACTTAACATGGCCCAAGAACCTTCAGATTCACACCCAAATCTCTCTATCTCCTATCTTCCCCACCTCCTTAAATGGCTCCATGACCCAATTAGATGTTCAAGCTAAAAACCTAGGCATTTCCATTGATTTTTCTCTCTCTTTCACTTTCAAAATTGTGGCAGCCGGCATGTCCTTTTGGTTCTGTCCCCTGAACTATTTCTTGGGTCTGCTTCCTTCTCTCCATTTCTTTTGCTAGTACTTGGTCCAATCTGCCATCTTCTCATACTGCAAAAGTCTCCTTTCTCCCTGTTTCCTTTCCCCCTTTTCAGTCTTTTTTCCACACAGTAGCCAGAGTGAACTTTTAAATGGATCATGCTTTTCCCCAGCTCAACTGCTGTGCTGTTCCCACCACCACTGGTGACCCACTGACCCCACTTGACTAATGGTGCTTGCCACCCTGGCCTTGTCTAATCTCACCTCCCATACCCTCCTCTGCTCCTTTCCCTCCAGCTTGCCAGCTCTTTCTTTTCCCAGAGCCTTTGCCTTTACTTGCTATTCCCTCTCTGGAAAGCCCCTCCCCACCCCACATCTGCACGTAAGTAACTCCGTCCCTCTCCTCAGGTTTCTGCTCAAACATCCCTTCCTCAAACAGGCCTTCCTTGACCTGCCACCACGCTTCCAGGTGCCCTCCCGATCCCCAGCCTGACTTTTTCCAGTGCTTATCACTACTTGTCATGGTCCTGAATCATCTTCCTGTCTGCCCTGAAGGGAGTGACATTAGGGCAGGAATTTTGTCTGGCCTCTTCATGGTGGTGTTTGCCTGAAGCAGAATCTGCCAGCTAGTAGTAGATGATCCCTAAATTGTTGATGAGAAAACAAAGGGGAAAAAAATGAGGAAAAAATCTATTGGTGGGGGCAACAGACAGACCATGGAAGTGGCATGTGTACTTCACCGTCAAAGGTTGGGTGGGAGGTGCCCTGGGGGCTGCAGGCTCGCAGCAGGGAGCTTCAGGAGGGCAGCCCGGGAAATAGGGAGGAAGACACAGAATTGCAGACGAGAGACCAATCCTGGGGCGATCAGAGGACTGAATTGTGTCCCTGGCCCTGGAATGGTGAAGGAGGCTGCTGTGGGAGTAGCAGTGTGACATTCGATGGAAGATGAATCTGGAGAAGGCAACTAGGATGCAGGTCTTGGCTTGGGCACTGGGGTGGGGTGGGGATGGGGACAGTGGTCAAAACCTGCCAGGAGAATTAGCGACTAGTGAGTGTGGAAGACTGGCCAGGGCCATCCTAGACCCACTGAGGCACCCCAGGCTGTTGAGCTGATCTTTACGAAGGCAAGCTGTTCAGGGCCACCAGGTCTGGCCCAGAAAATAGGGCCACCACATACGCACTCTTGCAGGGAGTGGCTAGACACTGGATCTGGGGCCTTGCAGACCTGCTGGTTGGGGGAAGGAGGAGTGAAGCTCAGCAGCAGGCTTTGCCCCTAACAGTGCTTCCCCTACCTCCAAAATGGCACCGCAGGTCGAGCAGATTAACCCAAGACTGTCAGAGGTTGCACTCAGAACATCAGGCTTTTAAACTTTCAGTTCTTTCCAAACAGCTCTGGTGAGTCCTGTGACCAGGTGAAGAAGCTGTGGCCCAGAGAGGGCAAGTGATGTCCTGGGCCATAAAGCCAGGTCTCTCCAGCACCTTGGCAGTGTCTTCTGACAGCTGTGACTGGCAGTTGTTAACAACTGAGCCCTTCTTGCCCCTCTCTCTATACCTCTTTGGAAAGCCACTCTAGTCCCTTTGAATTGTCAGGCTGCAATTTTCTGACTCTGATTTCTGTGCGTTTGCTCTGATGGGTAGTGTGATATCTTGAGACGGCAGCTGTTCTGGCTCTAGAAATAGCACTGAGCTCACTGAAGGGCTGTTGCCCTTGGGAGTGTGTGTGTGTGTGTGTGTGTGTGTGTGTGTGTGTGTGGTGGGGAGGGGTGCTGCTTCCTGAGAAAACCCGCAGAGAATCGTGGCTTGTCAGAGGCAGGGAGAGGGAGAGCACTGAAGTGATTAAGAGCCTAGGTTCTGGGCTGGAGCCTGAGGTTCATTTTCTCTGATCACCATTTCCTAGCGAAATGACCCTGGACACATTACTTTACCTCTTGCTTGAGTCTTGGGAATAAAATGCCTCATGGGGTATTGAAAAGGTAAATGTGAGAAGGTATCAGGGTTGCCATATACCATTGTGCAGGGTGAGCACTCAATCAAGGGGGAAAGTGCAGCTGAAATCCAGCTCACTCTCACCCAATAAGCCTGTCATGCAACTTAATTTATCCGGAGGAAGAGGTATGTTTGCTGATTTGCACAGAGGTGCTGTATGGGATAGTGGTGCTCCTGCCCAGTGTGGAATCAATATCAGCTCTTGTGGTTCTCTGCGACTCAGAGCCAGACCAGCTTTCTTGACCCCATGGCTGGTGGAGGCCTAACAGGCATGTTCTTGCATGCCGTGGAGGCCTAACAGGCATGTTCTTGCATGCCATGGGGACCTCTTTGGGCTCCAGTGTTCTGAACGACAGTGGTATCTGGAAAGCTGAGACTGGGCTTAGATAGAAGGCTGAAGGCATGAATTTCATCTTCTGCAAGCCCATCATAGCAGGATCCCCGCAGTACTTTGGCTTCTAAGAAAGACTGCGTGGCTCTGGAGAATCTCTGGAAAGGGGATCAGGCCAACAGAGAAGTCCTCCCTGGGCCAGCCCTTGAGCTTGTGAAATGAAGCCTCTTCAGCCTGCAAAGCTGGAGTCCAAGGCTGGGACAAAATAAGGGGAGCTTATTTCCAGGACTACCATGGTCCCCCCCTTTTTTAGGACTTCCACATTTGTCTTCTCACTTAATGGAGGCTGTCACTTGCTGATTACAATCCCTGAGGACACAGAGACAAAGAGGGCAGGATAGACCCAGCCTGGCACCAGCATCCAACTTGGCTGCTAGGAGCTCAGGGACATCTGAGAGGAGCTGGGCTGCAGATAGGACTAGACTGGGACTATTTATACCTGCAAGAATGCCTGAATGTGGTGCCAGGGTCCCCACCTCCCTTTTGAGCTGGAGAGATAGTCTTTCCAGAATGAAAGGAGAGATAGTGACTCACCTTGGGAGGTTGATGGAGTTTAAGGCTGGAGAAATGATTTCACTCAAGTTTCTAGCAGTTTAGGGGGAGATTTGCAGTATTTGGAGGGTGGCCCCTGACCTGAAGAAAAAGGCATTTACTGGTGACTTGCAAAAGTAAAAGAATTATGTCTCCATTACAGAAAACACACATGAATACAAAAACAAGTATTTTAAAAATCACTTATAATCCTATCACCCAGGGAAACCCATTATTAATATTTTGTTCCCTTTTTCCATGCATTCACATATATGTCCGTAATTTTTTTGGAGACCATACAATTTTGTAACTTGCATTTTTCATACAACATTATCACGTGAATATCTTCCCATTTCATTACTCAAAAAAATTAAATTTCTGTGACTTCCTCCAGAATGCCGTCCTTGATGTCCTAGGGGTGGCTCCATGTGGCAGTGTTTCTCGGTCTTATGTCCTTGTCCATTATCTTTAGAGGCCATGATGGAGTAATATAGACCCTCAAAGCTCAGTCCAGGAAGGATAGAGAAGGATGCAAGGGCTGTTAGCTCATTTTCCAGGTGGGAAAACTAAGGCTTTAGATCTAGGCATGGAGCAGTTTTGATGACCCGGCTGAGTACCACACGGAATCTGCAGCAGAGCTGGGGTGTCCAGGACATCCCTTTCTAAGCAGAACTGAGCATGGACCTTCTCTGGAGGGTGGCAGGGGAGAAGTTCACTAAAAGTAGCAGAAGGAGGATGCCATCCGGTCCAGATGGTTGGAAAACATCCTGAGTTATTCATCCCTGACTCAGCTCTGCCATCACCCAGCTTTGGGGCTGCAAGCAAGTCTCTGGCTTCCTGGTCCCCCACCTCCACCCCGACCCCCTACCCCCACCCTGAGACATCCACTGTCTCTTGGCCTTTAGTGGCAGGAGAATGGGGAGGGAAGGGAATGGACATTTCCTGTGTGCTAGAGCTTTCCTGACAGTCCCATCAATATCTTATCATGACCCTGTCACACAGGTACTTTATTTTTTAAATGCTTATTTAAAAGATGAGAACATGAAGGCTCAGAAAAGTGGCAGGTCCAAGGTGGCTCCTGAGGGGCAGAGGAGGGACATGACCCAGTTCCAAAGCCTTGCCATCCGACCAAACACACAACCTGGGGTCCTTTGGGGATTGCTATATTGCCCAGGGCAGAATAAGAGTGATGTGAGGGATTCAGGAGAAAGGGCAGGGTGAGTGGAGACTGGAGGAGGCCAGGCAGGGACGTGGTGGAGGAAATGAGTAGCTGATCAAAGGGGAGATGCTGCTTAGTTTCAATTCCCTTTGAGCGTTTCTTCTTCCTGCTTGTTGTGGATCATCAACTCATTGTTTGTTCTGGCTTTGTGAGTGAGTGGGAAACACCGAAGGGATTGTAGGGTAGTGCTGGATGGAATGTTGGAGACCACCTCCTTCAAGCAGCTTGTTGATTTTTTTTTAGATTTGCTTTTTTTAAAAATGTTTTCTTGTAGTAATGTACATACAACTCAAGACCTCTTTTAGGGGTGCAAGTCAGTGATATTAGTTACCTCACAATGTTGTGCTGCCATCCCCAACATCCATGACCCCAGCTTTTCTGTACCCATTAAGCAATCACTCCCCTTTATCCTTACCCTCTGGCTCCTGGTCACCTGCAATCTACTCTCTGTATGAATTTATTTATTCAAAGTATTTCATATAAGTGAGATCAAACGATATTTATCTTTTAGTGTCTGGCTTATTTTATTCAACATGATGTTTTCAAGGTTCATTCATGTTGTAGCACACATCAGAACTCCATTTCTTTTTTTTATGGCTGAGTAATATTTCATTATATGTATATGTCACATTTTGTTTTATCTATTCATCTGTTGATGGTCATTTGGGTTGCTTCCACCTTTTGGTTATTGTGAATACTGCTGCTATAAATATTGCTGGGCAAATATCTGTTCAAGTCTGTATTTTCAATTCTTTGAAAGAAGTGGGATTCTGGGTCAGATGGTAATTCTATGGTTAATATTTTGAAGAACCACCAAACTGGTTTCCACAGTGGCTGCACTGCAAGCAGCTTGTTTTAAAGAGGAGAAAAACAAGACCCGAAGGGGGAAGTGATTTACCCGAAGTCACACATGATTTAAAGGCATCTTTGAAATGTGATTGCAAGTCTCCTGATGCCCTAAGAACTCTAGGATAAGTCCCCTCTTAATTATCTCCTGCATCATTTGAATCTAGGCTTTTCTTGCTAGGAGTCTCATATCATGGCTTCAGGTAACCCAGTGGATTCCAGAGGGAATTAGTGACATTGGCTCTGCTTGCCAAGGATAATCATTGCAGGAAGACAGACCTCACTGCTAATGACTAACTACATGAGTTGTAACCAAGGCCATGGACTTTTTGTGTGGCCCAAGGCCGACCCCTTATATTGAACCTAGTTCTTACTTGCAGACAACAAATACATTCTAGCTAATTTAAGCAGAAAGGGGCTTTTCAGGGTATAGCTAGCTCACAGAATCATTGGAAAGGCTAAAGAAAGACTCCAGGCTGAGGTCCCAGGAAACCCTCCCCAATTGCACCGTGAAATGGGGCCCCTGAGAGAGCTGCTGCCTCTGGTATAATTGGGAAACAGCTGCATATTCTCCTGGAGTCATGCTGCCTCTGCCAGCTCCTGAGCCCCCAGAGGAATTCCATGAGCCTGCATTCTTCTCATGTAACACAGTTCCCAGTCCAAATCTCATGCCAGTGCTTCTGATGGGTTGAACCTATCGCGTACAGAACCCCAGCTGCAAGGGAGTCTGGGAAAGGTGGTTTTTAGCTTACGTTCCTCTCTTCTACAGAAGGGTTTGCACAAGAGCATTGTATCAGGTGTTGGGTGCACCCATCCACAGAATCCACCTTCTAACTCTTTTTTTTAATAGCAGTTTTGAGCGATAACTCACCAAACATGTAATTCACTCATTTGAAGTATACAATTCAATGTGGTTTTTTTTAAGGATGCTCATAGCATTGTACACCACAATCAATCTTAGCATATTTTGACCACTCCAAAAAGAAATCCTTTATCCATTATCAGTCACACCCCATTTCTGCCCAAATACTCCCTCCACACCCCAGACAACCATCAGTTTACTTCCTGTTTGAATTGGGTACTGAAGGATCAATATGAGTTTGCCAACTGGCAAAGATAGAGAAGGGAGTTCCAAGACACAAGAGAAAGAGAAAAAGTTGAATATTTTGGGGTCCTCGCTGCCTAGTTATTTTTAGCTTGGTTTAAATTCTTTTATGACATGAGAACATGGAGCCAATTTCTTTTGTAAATGGGAGCCAATTTGTTGTATAAAATGTTTTACTATCTTAAAATATTATTTAAAATTATTTGAGTATGTAATTATGATAGTCTTAAAGTAGCCATTAATTATATTAAAATTATGATTCAAACTAATTATAAATTATATATTAAAAAGTATTAATATGAAATTGTAATGTTTACAAATTATTATTTAAAGTGCAACTATTCTAAAAATAAACCAATTTATTGGGTAAAATGTACTAATATTTCCAAAGCAGCATGTACATAAGTTTGTGTACATAAGTTATGCATGTTAGCATTCATGTGAAATAACCGTGGACATGTGTTGGGAAGGTTTCTGGGAAATGCTCAAGAGATGACCCTTTTAAATCTTTCGTGATGCTTTTGGAGCCCAGCAGCAGCCCCAGGGCTCCCCCACTTCTGACCAGGGCTGCCTGTCACGAGGCTACTCACCCCAAGTTTAGAGTGGCTTGACTGTGCAGGATTGTTGATTCTATGTTGAGGCTATAATAGGATCCAACCCTCCCAGCTGAATTTGGCCCCGGGTTCTTCCAAACAACCTCCAGGAAGAGAGAGAGGCTGAGCGGGAGAGATCACCTGCCTTCTCCTTTGGGAAGCGCCACCATGCCCTGGTGGCTGAGCCATTGCCTCTGTCCTCAGGGAGCTCAGGAGGACCTCCTGTCCTATCAATGGAAGCCCGCATCCGCCCCACCCTGCCAGCGGCTGCTTTGCCTGCTCTGGCCTTTTATGAACTGGGAGGTGTGACAAGGGGGTCTTTGAAGATCTCTCCTTGTCCAGTGGCTGTGGGAGGCTGTGGAAGGCCAAAGAGCCCTTTCCAGGGGACCCCAGCTGAGTGGGTAATAATAGACTTAGTGCATGGGTCCACACCCCGGCTCTGCCGCCTACCGGCTGTGCAGGTGTGAGCCTGTCCGGGAGGCTTACAATGACCACCTTCCTCAAGGGCCAGCTGTGAAGATCAAAGGTCAGTGCAGCCACATCCGATGCTGGGCCCAGCATGTGATAAAGGCTCCGTGAGCTCTGGGTGAAACTCTCATTATTATTCTGTATGAGTCTGGCAGAAGGGACCCAGAGGGCAGGCTGTGCCCTGAGATGACTGTGACATGCCTGAAACCAGGCCTGGAAAGGGCCTGGGCTTGTCTGCTGTAGGATCGAGACCAAGCCCCAGCACTGCCGTGTACCACACTGTGACCTGGAACTGAGTCTGCTTAGCCTCAGTTTTCTCATCTATCAAATGGGGAAAAAGAAACCTCAACCTCCTCTACCTCGCAGTGTGAGCATGAGGTCAAGTGAGCTAATAGAAAGGGAAATGCTTTGTAAAGTAGAAATCTTAGCTCCACTTGTGGCTGTCATAGGATGCTTTCCCAAGAGGAGGAGGAAGGAGAATTGGGTAAGGAAGGCCAGGATGGGCTGACGACCTGAAGTCGCACTGTCCCGGACTCCCATGGTTGCCTTCTGAAATGACTCTGCTTTCTCTGATCACAGGGAAGAGAGAACACGCGCACAGAGCATCCCCTCCTCCTCCTCTTCGCCTTTGCAGCCACAAACTTGGAACCAAATCTGCTTCTGAATTTCAGTATTTGCTGTAAATGCTTCCCCTCCAAGGGGAGTGGGTGCTGTGAGTAATCCACCCCCCAGCGGTCCAGCCTGGAGCCCCCACGCCAGTCTTCTGCTGGGCGAGGCTGGCTTGCTCTATTCATTTGACCAGGACAACCCCCCATCCCACACGAGCCCCCAGCACACCCTGTAAGTCTGGCCCACTTCTCTGCCTAACCTCTGTCCCTGTTGGTTCCCAGGTACTTTGAATTTTACGAGGGGCCTTTTGAATATAATTCCACAAGATGCCTGGAGCTGAGGCACGAAATATTGGAAGTGAAGGTGCTGTCCATGTGAGTGTGGCTGGCTGGCCCTGGCGGGCAGGGTGGTGGGTGCACGATGCACGTGGAGGTGGGGCAGGGCCGGGGGTGGGTGGGGGTGAGCGCGGGCTAGGGGCAAGGGCAGAAGGCAGCAGGAAACGCCGTGTGCCCTGATAGAGCAAAAATGAGGTCTCCTTCCCTGGGGCCTGTGACCTTCAGAAAGCCCTGGAGGGCTGGGCCACAGAGGCTGATTGTGCTGTTCCATGGAAAAGGCCACGTCTGCAAGGCCACCTCTGGGGCTGAGTATTCAGTCCCCATCTCAGTGACCGTCACTTATTATCGTCCTTGGTTTCCTCTTGTGCAGAAATAATGTCTTGTCTGAAACTCAGAAATTTATGCCATAGGGTTGAGCATTGCCCTCCTGTAGCCTTTTAGATTTTTATTTTCATTAAAAACATTTTGTTTTTTTTTATTATTAAACAATATGAAATTCATGTGGTGCAAAAGGGTAGACCATAAAATACCACCACCACAGAGGCAAATCCCTTGCACAATTTATCCATAAACAAGCACATATAAGGATATCTTTAAAGTTTTTTTTTTTAACACCAATAGTAAGAGAACTGTGCCTATCCATGCCCACTCAACAGCATCCCGTCTTTGGCTCTTTGGGAGGAAAAGCACATTCAGTGCTCAGCATTTTGTCACATGTGCTGACCCCAGCTTTTCCTCCCTGATGTAACTGCCGTGATTTCAGTACACCCAGTTAGAGGAATCTGCATTGCATTGGGTCTACATTTATTTGAAAATTTATTTGGATGTGGAAGAAATACAATTTATTCTAACTCAGGCAATGCTGGGAGTGCATATGTATTCACAGCTCCTGGACACAACCCCAGGAACTGCTCCCTGTGGCCCATTAGGGCCCACTGCTCCTCCCACGCCTTGGCCTGATTTCCAGGTAGTGCTGGTAATGGAAAGAGTCTGGACACTGGGGTCAGGCAGGCCCAGGATGGAAAGCCGACTCTGGCCCTTTTCATCCCTGAATCTTCATTCAAGTTACCTAATCTCTCTGAGCTACACTATAAAAATAATGACTCCATTACCTACCTTTTAAGGACTGCTGTAAGACTAGCTGAAATAATGTCCCTGAAAGTGGATCGCCTAGCAGTGCAGTGATAACAATAAATGTTAATGTTTCTTCCTCCCCTTCCATCTTTCCTTTCCTTTCTGGAAACACCACCAGCAGCAGCAGTTTTTCTGGACGGTCCATAAGCATAGCAGCTTCTGGAAATCTCCAAGGATGAGTCCACATGTCCAGCTAGGTTTAGCTGTGTTGTTTCTGGTACCTGCAGACCTTAAGGTCCCTTAGATCTTGGGGTCTGTGTTCCCTCTCTAGAGGTAACCGTTTGAGCAGATCACCCCACTCCTGCAATCTCATTGACTCCTGTGCTGAGCTCACAGCCATGGCCCTGTGGGAAACAGATATGAATAACAGGTCACCTTGAAGAGACACAGGGATGGCAGAGAACTTGACCTAGGCTGGTGGAGAAGGCTGGAGTCTGAACCCTGGTGGGAGTTAACCAGGCCAGGAGGATTCCAAACACAGAGAACAGTTTGCACAAAGGCCCTGTGCTGGGAGGGGCCCACTGCATCAGCAGCTTGGGTGCCAGCAGGAGAGGGGGAAAGGAAGCCACGTTGCTAGAGGGGCAAGCAGGGGGCAGTTGGGTGGGGCCTTGCAGACTGGGATTTGGATTTTATCTGTGTCTGTGGGCAGTGGGAATGCATGGGAAGAGTTTTAAGTGGTGTTCTGAAACATCCAGTATCTGAGTTCTGATTTAGTGGCCAAAGATGCCCCCTCCCCCGCTACCCCTTGCCCCCCTCCCCCCAGACCTCAGTTTAGAGCCAGATTCCTAAGCCCGTGAGCAAACAACCTTTAGCTTTTTTCACAATTCAAAAATTTTAGGCCTTTATTTCTTTTAGTGGCACTCTTGTTGAGAGACTGCCTTAGATAACTCAGAGGGTAAAAGATTTATTTTTTAAATTTTATGATATATAATTTCTTCATATCGCTTCAAGGTCTGGACAGGAAGCTCTGAGGAGCCCCGTGAGGCTGTAAGCCATGAACTGCCCATCTTTCCTGTTACCTCCCATCCTTCTACCCATATATTTTCCATCTGTTGGTGTCAGGTCCCTTCCTTGTAGTGGCCAAATTAGAAATTGCCCAGGCCCTTAGTTTCGGGGCTACACACGCAGCTTTGTGGGGGTGTGATGGGAGCTGCGCACTTCCACCTGGTCTGTGCCACCCTCTGGCCCCAGCCGTGGACATCCTTGGTGATGGTGTTTGGGCCTCTCCTGGTTTGGATTTGGTCCTCCTCTATGGTCTCCTTGAGCTGGATGCCTGGGCTGGGCAGAGCAGTGGGCTCTGACCTGGCTGAGCCCGTTCCCAGCAGGGCTGGGCATTGTGCTGCCCCTTCCGTGGCAGTTGCTGTCTCCATGGTCCTGAGCCCTGTGGGCGGGACCCTGGTAGTTCTGGGGTTCTGAGAGGGGAAGGTGCTCCTGGGGCTGTTCCCGGGGCGTCCACAGGCAAGTCTGGGGGCTAGCACCTCCTTCCCTGAGTCCCCCAGCCCTCCAGGTTCAGCCAGGCTCTCCAGGGCTGAGATCAGAGAGCCTCAGATGCCGGCCTGTGACCTCAGTGGTTCCCACCTACCTTGGGGGCCCACGGACCTCGTTGTCCCCAGCCCTGCAAAATGACACTCACTGCCAAGACGCTGAGTCTTTGGGAAAAGGTCAAATCGCCATCTGTGAATTGAGGGGGTTGGCGGAGGCGCCCCAGATCCCTTCAGGCTCCGTGAATGTCAGCTGGTGTTCTGTCTGGGGAGTCAAGAAGTGTGTGATTCATCTGGGTATGATTTTGATCCAAAATTGTTCAAATCAATGGTAAAAATCAGTCAGCCGGAAAATTCCCACATGGAAAGTGCCTCGTTCGCTGACAATGTCAGATACATGAACACGCATTGTTGCTAATCCTGGTTAAAATTATGTACACTTGATTTTAGTCATTCTAGAGCATTCTTTATTTTTAAACCAGTTGCTGCCTGTGCCCACACCCAGATGGGAGACGTGGCTGAGAACTCCCCTATTGCACCTGTCCTGCTGCCCCTTCCCCATCTTTCTGGGCCTGGGAACCCCATGTCCAGGCCAGCACTGGGACCAAGAGCCTGTCTCCCCTCCAGGCCAGGGGCTCCTGTGGGGTGTGGCCAGAGCATGAGCTCAGGATCTGCTTGTTAAAGCATTAAGTGGATGGAGGAAGTGAGTGAGACTGGATGGAAACAGAGGAGACCACGGGCGAAAATGGGGGAGAAGGAAAAGAATTAGTGAGCAGGCAATCATTACCATCTCATTATCATCATCAAAGCTTACACATGGCCAGAAAAATCAAGTACTATGCAAAAAGCATGTAATAAAAAGCAACAGTCTCTACCCCATGTCTCCCCACCCCAGCCACACTCTTTTTATTTATTTATTTTTTAACTCTTGGCTGTTTCTTCTGGTAATTGCCTCCATATCTCTCAATACTATGTGGATGCTGCTTCTTCTTGACTTATCGTCTTTACCTGGTGTTTACAAATGTCGTGCTGGGGTAGGTGAGGATTCAGCTTTCTTACACTACACCCAACCTCTTCCCATCAATTCACCAGTGGAGGGATATTGCTCTGTTCAGTTCTTCTATCTGTAGGTTACCTAAGTAACTATGTTTTTTTGTTCTACCACATAGAGACAATATCTCTTGACCCTGTCCTTTGTATTTCTACTTTTCAGTTCCCCCTCCAGACTCTGGACTCAGCCAGCCATGAGTTTACTTTTAAAAAGTGAAGACCAAACATTTACATCATCTGTTTGTAACCATAACAAGTCCTTTTTGGGTTTTCTCTATGAGTTGACTCTAAAAGTTCAAGGTCAAGCAAATAGTGTTTCCGTTATTGGGCAACGCAGGTATTGTTCTCAGTGAGGCCAGAAGGAGACCACTCCTCCATCTCCTTTCTTGTACAGTTTTGCAAGTTTTTTTTTTCTTTTTTCTTTTCTTGGAACTTCAAGTTATCTTTCCTCTGATTGAACTTGTCTCTATCGTGTCCTATTTTTTCCCTGTCTCTCTAAAGGATTCCTTCTAGGGTTTCCCATGGCCTTTCATCCTCTTGCTCCAGCTTGGACAGGACGCTTTCTGGGTGGGTCACAAGGCTCTCCTAGGACTTCCTTTCTCTGCCTTCTTGGTCTGGGTTTGCCTTTGCCTTGAACCTAGAGCTTCTTCTTTTCTTGGTTTACTCCTCATTTGCTTCCAAAATCCTTAAATAAATTCCTAAGAAATGATGGGTAGGAGGTAAGATTTTGAGCTGCTCTGTCTCTAAATTGACTTAATTCTTCCCTTAGACTAGATTTTTGGTTTGATGGGGGAGACTATTTTAGGTTGAAAGTCATTTTCCCTCAGACTGTAGAAGACCTTCTCCACTAGCTTCTAGCATCCAGGGCTGTGTGAGAAGTGTAATTGCATTTGCTGCTCTGGAGCTGACCTGGGTTATCTTTCTAGAATCTTTTCAGATTATGACAGTTCTGACTTTCTGGCTGGTGTGTCTTGAGATGGTCACTCATTGGATTCTCTCATTCGGGACTCATGTCCAACTCTCAAGCTTTCTCTGGGTTTCTTTTTATTTCCTCTTCTCCATTTTTTTCTGTTTCCTCTTTCTAGAACATCAAAGAGTTGTATATTGGAACTTCTGGATTGCCCCTTTAGCACTCATCTTTGCTATCTCTTTGCTCTTTGCTTCTACTTTCTGTGAAAATTCCTTGATTCTATTTTCCAGTCCTTCTAATGAGCTCTCCGCCCCACCCCCAAGCTCTCTCTCTCTTTGTTCTCTGAGCAGTTTATTCTTATTTTAAGGTTGCTGTGCCTTCTTAAATATCTCTGGGGACACTAAATAGTGTATTTTTTCAGTTCTATTTTATTCCTCCAATAGTTTTCTCTGTAATTATTTTATATGATGATGTTGTCAATTGGACCAAGTGATCCTGGGTTATCTAGTCATCTTTAAAGTTATGTCAGTTACAAATCCAGTGGGAGTTCTGTGTCTGAGAACAGGGGAGTTGACTGGCAGACATTACTTAAGGTTAGTTATGCAAGATGATACTGGCCTTTTTGCTGTTAGGATGCCCAGATGTCACTGGGAATGATAAACGTTTTAGAAAAGAACTAATAGCCTGATCCCATTCCTCTTTCCCTGCTGCTGGATATTAAATATTTGGCTGCTGTGGGGGTGGGCTTGATGATTCTGGATACAGATTCCCAACTGAGTCTCATTTTCGGCACCATGCCCCTATCTCCCCTTCAAGCCTTTCCACACAGATCACCTGTAAGTCCCCTGGACTGTTGTGCCATGGACCCCTCCTCCTACTGTAAACGTGCTGAAATCTCTCTTCCACTGAGACACCCCTCCCCTACACACACCTTGTCATTCTGTTCATCTGGAGTTTCTAACAGCTTACCGTGTAGGCAGCCACTGGCTCATGTGCCATTGGTCAGACGGAGCCTACTGGCCCCCTTGAGGTCGTCTAACCAGAATGAAATGGTGAGTGTCTCTGAACCTTAGGAAACAGCTAAGGGGATGCTTGAGTCTAGCCCAACCCTGCAGAGGGCTACCTCCTTCGGTGACTGTGCTCAGAGCCCACAGTCTTCTTGCCGAGTTCTAGAGCTTCCTAAGAGGCTAATGGCATGGTGAGTCTTGCCACCCTCCCCTGAGGAGCAGAGGCTGCTGACTTCTCTTGGATCCCGTTGGCTTCTGGACTCATGACCCCTACTGGCTCAGGGCCTCATTGGGACTCCCTGGAGGCTGAGAGCCCAGAGAATTCTGGGCATTTCTGCAGAACTTGGGAACACCTTCAAAACCAAAGTTTAAGTGAAAGCAGGAAGGAATTGGGTAGGATACAAGGAAGGATTTCTAGAATGTAATAAGAAGAAGTAACCAAGGACAGGGCAGAGTAACAGAGATGTGAGCACGTCTGTGGGACAAAGTCTGGGCATGTGGACTGTGGCCCTTGAGGTTAAGCACTGCCTGAAAGGGAGAAGAGGGACCGATGAGAAGGGAGGTGAGTGACTATTGGAGGTGAATGTGGACGTGGATGCCATATCAGTCAGCATCCATGGGAGTTTGTATCTTTGGTTTGGTTCATTTATTCATTCGGCACATATTTGTTGAGTGCCTGCATCCCACTGGGCGCTGTTCTAGAAGCTGGGGATACAGCATTGAAACAATTATAAGTAGGTATAATTATAAATATGTAAATGTATCATTTGAAAATGAATTATTTTCAGTCAAAGAGAGTCTCCTATTTGATTTAGAAATTCCTTTTCCTGAGAGTCTTTTGGGATATCATGATGCTGAGATGTGTGGATGGTTGTTCAGAGAAAAGGAGCTTGTCTCCTTTTTTTTTTTTTGTCATTTGGAAATTATGATATGCCCTAGAAGGGAGACAGAGAACGACCTGTCCTTATAAAGAGCCCCACTGTGTTGACACAGCACTGGGTGCTTTTCAGACAGTCACTTCTTACAAGAGCCTGTTAGGTCTTCCTTTATAGACGGATGTCTCTGAGAAAGCTGTGCAGACCCGTGGGGGTGGGCACGAGAGGAGGGGCCAGCCCCGACTCTGAAGTGTGGGTGAGCAGGAAGGGAGCAGGTTGGAAATGCTGCTGCTGGCTCCAATAGTTGCGCTCATGCACTCTTCCCTCCTCTCCCAAAGGGTGAAGCAGTCGGAGCTGTTCGACAGGTGGAAGAGCCTCCAGATGTGCAAATGGGCCATGAATATCTCTGAAGCCAACCAGTTCAAGTATCTAGGAGTCTGTCCTCCCCAGCCCCTCTCCTTGTGTGGTCCTCACTCCACCTCCCCAGACCCCCTCATCCTACAAGAGCTGCTGGGGCCAGTACCTTGCTGGGCCGGGTACCGCATTCTCTCCCTCAGTCTTTGCTGCAGCCCAGCAAGTTTGGGGGAGTCATGCTGAGTACACAGTTGAGGTTAATCTGAGGTTGCTCCAGGTCTACCAGCAGGCCTGTGTTAGGCAGCACTGGACAGCCCTCCAGGGCATCACTGCTCCTGGACCCCCACCCCACGGGAGCAGCAGCTCCAGTCCCACCCGCCTCACCCCTCCTCAAACACCTTGGGTTCTTACAGCCTATGCTGTATTTTCTAATCGCTTTCTAACCAAATTGATCTTAACATATCCTCTAACAGATGATAATTTCCCAGAGGCAGGGATCATGTCTTAACGTTCTCCTGTTCTTTGAGAGTTACGCAAATTGTAGATGTCCAAAAAGTTTTCTAGATTAATGGTAAATGTTAGGGTTCTTTCCACCTCTAAGATTCTGTGAGTTTATGGTTAGTGCAGGAAGACTTTATTATATAGAATAGGTGTGACCCTGAAAATTTGTTTACAGACTTGTTTTTGGCAACTCAGGTCCTAGTTTAAACGTACTGAGAAGCTGTTAGCATGAAGGAATCCTATGCAGGAGGCTGTGAAAAGTGAAATATCACTACATATTTGCATTTTCTTTCGAAATCATTGCTCTGGCTTGCCTCAATTCCAGGCCGTCTCTGGAGACAGAGTAGTAGTTTGTAGAGGCTCCTTTTGAGAAAGGTGAGGGTCTAAAGTGATAACTCTTGAGAAGCAAGAGCCAGCAGCCCCAAGCCAAAGCCTCCTGTGAGTTCTGCCACCCCCCCACCTCCAACCACCCAGCGGGAGTTTGCAGGGACCAGTGTGTCCTAAAAGTAGAGCATGAACCTGAGCGAAGTGCTGAAGTGTGGGGAACGGGTCAAGCTGTGTGCTGCAAGTGCAACCCCAAATCTGTCCCCAGAAGCTGCACAGGCAGCTGCAGCCAAGGTGGGTATGACCCAAGTACACCAGGGTGGGCTGATAAAGCCCTCAACGTGGGTAAGGTCTATGACACATAAAAGGATGTGTCCAGGCTGAGAGCTGGACAGAAGCCTCATCAGTGGGCTTTAGCACATCTAAAGAAATAATGCAGGGGGTGCAAGGGTAGTTCAGTGGTAGAATTCTCACCTGCCATGTGGGAGAGCTGGGTTCGATTCCCAGTTCATGCACTTTCCCCACACAGACAAACAAATAAAAATTCCACAAATAGTGCTGCAATAATGAGATACTCACATGGAAAAATAATTAAATGTGACCCTGCCACACAACATACAAAAAAAAAAAAAAAAAAAAAAAACGAAAGAAAGAAAGAAATAATGCAGCCACAGAAAAAAAATGATATAGCAAAGAAAAACAGCTAAGTTTGGGAGTCTTTGGCAGGGATCAGTTGGCACTACCAGGGGCCGGGCTCTGGAAGTGCTGAGACCTTCTAGGGGTGACCGGGTGGGAGTGGTTGCAGTGTGGAATCGGGAAGTGGCATCAGGCCCTGCCATGCTCTAAATAGAAAAAAAACCTTTGCGCCCAGTTAGTTGCCTCCCTTTGCTCTCATGGTAAGTTTATCGAACTATGCTGAGATGTTTAAATTCAGGTTTCCAGAAACCTGGTACAGTGAAGGAGATGGGTGCTAGAGGGCAGGCCTGAACATTCTAGTTATGGGAAAGGAATCCAGTAACTGAGATCTTCTCCCTCCCTACTACCTATAGAAAGACTTATTGGCATTCTGGTTTATACATCCTTCCCTCATGAGTTTGGTTAGTACAAGTCAGCCTCCCTCAGTGGGGCTGACGAGATTGGTTTTCTGGACCGGTAAAGCTAAATGGGCCAGATACTGGTTTATAACATTGACCACGGCCACTGTCTTGTTAGGCCTCTGATCTTGCTTCTGGAAAGTCATATTCTGAAAACCAATTCTCTACAGAATGACCACTCTCAGTGACCAGCAGCCAGTAGACTCCCAAGTGAAATCCCTGCAAAGGTTAAGGTCATAAAAATTAATTCGTATAATATTCTGACTTTGGCAACTAGAATCCATAGAATTACAGAGGGTCAGAGGTGGAAGAAAATACCCCATACTCTATAAATGAGAATATTAAAGCCCAGAGAGGGGAAGGGACCTGCCCAGAACACCACAGCTGGTTAGGGGCAGAGCAGAAACCAGAACTCAGGCCTCTTAACCCCAGGTTGGCAACCCAAGTTTCCATCTCAGACTTTGGATGTGAACTGTTCAGAAAGCCCGTCCTCAACCTTTGTCAGTGGTCATTGTACAGGCTCCCTGGAGATTTTCCATTCCCAGCCTAGATCCTGACTGTGACAGTACCTGGAGCAAGTTGGGGGTGGGGTGAAGGGCAGAGAAGAAAGAGGTAAAGAAGGCCAGTGCTGGGTTGTAGGCAGTGGGTTCTTATGGGTGCAAAGCCCCTGGCAAAGCCTCTGCTGAGGGCTTTGGGTTCCCACACCGGGGGAACAAGATGTGCCCAGGACCTGACCTCATTTGGAGTCTGTTGGAGAAGGTGCTGCTGGGTGCAGCCCCCGGTGTGTGCAGCCCCAGCTGCAGAGAGAAGAAAAGCCGGGCTTCTCTGGGCCTGCTGACTCCCAAGCCTGCCTCAGCAGCCACCGTCTTCCTTGAAGGGGGTTTTAAAACTTGCACCTGAGCTTTAACACTTGTGTAGCTCATGTTTGAGTGTTTTTGTAAGTGAAAATCACAGGGATTTAAAATTTATTTATTTATTTTTTTAATAATGAACTTCTGAGAACTTCTTTTGGAAGGCAAGGTCCATCGTCTGTAGGAAGCCAACCAGTATCAACCTACCGGGCCGCTTTCGGACCCTCCCCTGTTCCTAAAGCCTTCTAAATGATGGCCACTGCATTTCTGGGACTCTGCATGCCTTTGTTTTGTGGGCTTCCCTCCCCACAGACAGTAAGTGCGTTCTAGAGTTAATATGGGGACCAAGAACCTAAGGAAGAGCTCTGGGCTTTCAGTTAGGAAAGGGATGTGGTAGCAGCTGAGCAGGTCTCGATGACAAGGAGTGGTCCAGTCCGCACTGAGCAGGCCCCTAGTTGCTGAGCACTCACTTGACTAATCCCACAGGGCTCAGACAGTGGGGTGTCCTGCCCCCAAGGGGCTTCCATCCCACCCCAGAGGGCGTGGGCCGATGGCGAGGAGCGTGGCTCATGGTCTCTGCTCCAGGCCTTCAGCAGTGAGGGTGGGCAGTGGGGACTGGGCAGCTGGGGGGGCATCATGGAGAGACGTGTGGCCTGGGCTGTGAAAGAGCAGCGGCCGGCCGGTGGCAGAAAGGCTGGGCATGGGGAGGAGCGCCGAAGGGAGCAGGAGCAAAGTGGGGGGTGGGCTGGGTGGGAGAGTGCGGCGCCCGCTGGTCTCCCCGGGGTTCTCTGTTCTCTGACGTGCTGTCCTCTGTGCGCCTTTGCTGGGCCTGGCATCACCAGCCTCTCCTTCTCTGTCCGCTGTCCGGCAGGTCCACTCTGTCCAGGTGCTGCAACGCCCCCGCCTTTCTCTTCACCACCCAGAAGAACACGCCCCTCGGGACGAAGCTCAAGTATGAGGTGGACACCAGTGGCATCTACCATATCAACCAGGAGATCTTCCGCATGTTCCCTAAGGTGCTGCTCTCACCCTCGTGGGGGAGGCGCGGCCTCGGGGGGCGATGGGGCCGGCCCCGCCGTGGGGCTCTGTGGTGCTGCTGGTGTGCTCGCAGCTCTCACACTCTGGCCTCTGGCCCCTGGGCTAGTTCCTAGGTCCTGACTGGCCGTTCTCTTACGCAGGTAGACAGTCTCTGAATTTCTTGGGGATTCTTTCTGGCCACATTGAATGCCACCTGGCTATTATTTAAGCAGTATTTTTAAGGAGTGGTTATGAAATCTAGGTATTGCCTTGCTTGCAGAGGCTGTCCTGCAGAGTTTGATGAAACATTTGTCTGCCACCTGAGCTAGGCACAAGGGAAAAATCCTAAACCAACCCAAATCAAGGCACTGGAAGATTTATCTCAGTCTGGATGACCTTGGGGGAAGTCATTTTTGTCTTTCAAGGTCTCAGTCCCCTTGTCTGTAACATTGGGGCTTGGACTAGTGATAGGTTTGATACTTAATGTAACAGAAAACCTAAAAAACCAGAGAATTAAACAGGATAGAAATTTATTTTTTCAATTCACATAGAAGGAAGTCTGGAGGTAGGCTGCCAGGGCTAGCATGATGGCTCCCTGGTCCTCAGGGACCACCGATCGAGTTACCCACCAGTCCCCTGTCTGGAAGACTGAAGCGCAGGCGCACACACGGCACTTCTGGGTTGACCACTGGTGCAGACCCGCAGAGCCGCTCTCCAGACAGAGGGCCTGGAACTGACTTCCGTTGGCCGAGTCTGATGGGCACCCAGGTGTGGGAGTGGCAGTCCCACCTCTGAAGAAGAGGAAGGTTCCATGGGAAGTGCGTCCCCGGAACCCCCTCAGTCCTGGGCACCCTACCCTTGACTCCCAGGCCTGGGTCTTGCTCAGTGCCCTGTGGGTCCCCGGCTCCACCCACCACGGGTTGCCCAGGGGGCACTGTGGCCTGGAGAAGGGATACAGCAGAACCAGGTCTCAACTCTCAGGCCAGAACAGTCTTACTCTGGCCACCTTTCCTGTGGCCACCTGCCAGTGCCCTGCCCAAGGCCACCCGCTGGAGGAGGTGTGAGCAGAGCAGAGGGCGTGATGCTCATTCGCAGTGCTCCATGCATGCCCCAGCGCTCGTGGGACATCGCTGCTGGCATGTGCTTAGGGCGCTCTCCCCACAGAGGCTCTGGGGTGTCAGCCCCTCACTGCTCCCCTCTGACGTGGCTTTTCTTGCCCCCTCCCTGGCTGCTGCCAAGTCTTGGGGTCTGTCCCAGTCCCTAAGTCCCTTCCCTTCTGCCCCAGGCCTGCGTCCTCCCCACGGAGCAGAGGGAGGGACTGCACCCTGTCCTGAGCTGAAAGGGGTGAGGGCCAGGTTTAGGGTCTCTACACTGGGGGGTCCTGCCCCCATCTCTGCTGTCCTTGACCCCAGAGCATCTGCACTAACCACTTAAAACTGTACCAGAAAAACAAAACACTGTACCAGAAGTCCTATGAGGAGCTGGACCTTCCCAACATTGGGAGAACCAGTGGCTTCAGCACAGTAACTCCTTTCTCTCTGGAAACCTGAGGCCTCCCAGGCCTTTTTAAAAAAGGCTGTGGAGACCTGGTTCTGGTTCCAGCTCCTTCACTAATTACCTTGTAACTGAGAACATTCCTTGGCCTCTTCTCATCTGTAGAATGGAATAACTTTTGCCTCCCACTTTCTCCACAGGGCCATCCTGTGGGCCCTGAGCTAGTGGGGGTGGGCTTGGTGGCGAGGTGGGCGTGCCAGAGGAGGGCGGGCACTGGGCGCTGCCTCCGACCGCTGTGCCTCCCCCGCCCTTCCCCCAGGACATGCCCTATTACCGGTCCCAGTTTAAGAAGTGTGCCGTGGTGGGCAATGGAGGCATCCTGAAGAACAGCCGCTGCGGGCGAGAGATAAACAGCGCTGACTTCGTGTTCCGGTAAAAGAGTCACCCTGCGCCCCTCGGCCCTCCTCTGTGCGCGCCCCCCGTGCCCCGAGGCCACCCTCCGCGTGCTGAGCCCCCACGCCCCAGCCCAGCAGGCCCTCGTGCTCCGGCCCATCCCTTCCCTCTCCCAGGGGCCTGGGGAGAAGTCACTGAACTTCCCAGGTCCTCTGCACACCTGCAGAATGGGTGGCATGTGAGAGCAAAGGGCAGACATGGAGACACAGTGCGGGTCCTCTGGGCGGCCTCCCTGGCGGGTTTTTGCCTTTTCAGAAGCCTTGGTTGGAGCCCGGGCAGCTTGTGGCTGATCCCAGTAGTGTTTCACCCTGGCTTTAACCCATCTGAAGAGTGGCCTGTACATTTCTTCTTCCTTAGCTAGAGCCCCTCCCCTATCTCTTTGGGCATCCTCGCTTATATCTTTAGCCTGGGAAAAGAAAGAAGACGGGTTAAAAAGAAGAGTTTTTAACTCTTTGTGAAAGCTGTGGTTTGGAGGGGGTGGACTCTCATGGGTCATGGATTCACAATCTTTGGGCCACTCTGGCTTGGAGGGGAGAAGGAGCGGAACATACCCTCCCCTTTGCCAGGCTGGATTTAGGCTGCACTGCAGAAAGTCATCTGGTTCTTTCTTTTGAGAGTGAGTAGGTAGAGGCCAGCCCAGCACCTCCTCTGGGCTCCCAGGAAACCAATGCCCACCTCTCTCCCAGAACTTTAATCAGAGTTGTGGACACTGGAATCCCACAGAGAATTCCAGTTTATGGTGGCTGGTGCATCAGCTGGCACATTGCAATTACTCAGCAAATGAATCTTGGATGAAGGACTGAAAAAAGGAATGGATTTATATGAGCCTCAGAACCGAGAAGTGGGGTAGTATAGTGGTTAACGTCCATGGATTCTGGAACTGGGCAGCCTAGGTTTGAATTAGGAGCTGTGTTGTTTTGGGTAAGTTACCTAACCACTCTGTGCCTCCATTTCCTGAAATGTATAAGGATGATAACAGTGCCTCCACCCTCCCTTGGGGTTAATGTGAGGATTAAATGAGTTAATATGTGTAAAATATTCAAACGGTGTGACCACATATAAGATTTTGATATAGTAAATATTGTTACTTTTTAATATTCCTCTCCTTTTACAGATGAAAAATCTCAGGGAAGTGACATTCTTTGCTAGGATCAAGTGGCTAGTGACAGTCAGAAACAGGGCTGCATTTCTGATTTTGTATTCTTTCTGGTACACCATGTTATCTTTCTGGCTTTATAAAATAATAGTCAATTTTCTCCCCCAAGAGGATGGTCTCTTATCCTACCACTTAAGATATGTTGTAACACACAGTTGTGTGCACATGGTTTCAGGGATGCTCTGGGCACCACCCTTGTGATTGTAAGTTTACAGAAGAATTATGCATAAAATATGGGATTCTCACATACTACCCTATGATTAACCCTTTGCATTGGCCTGGAACACTGTTAAAATTGATGATAGTACATTTTCATAGTTCTACTACTAACTATAGTCCATGGTTAAACTTAGGGTTCACTGGTTGTGTAGGGTAGTTCCATGGATTTTTTAAAAAGTTTATTCATTTAATTTTGTTTGCTTTGGAGGTGCATTAACTTCCTATTGATGCTGTAACAAGTCATACACAGTGGCTTAAGACAAAACAAACTTACTGTCTCACAGTCTGGAAGTCTCACTGGGCTAGTGTAGGTGTCGGCAGGGCTGTGCTCCTTTCAGAAGGCTCTAGGGGAAGAATGTTTCCTTGTCTTCCAGACTCTAGAGGCAACCTACCTTCCTGTGCTTGTGGCCTCTTCTAAGCCAGCAGCATGACATCTCCCAGTGTTTCTCTCTGACTCTGCATCTGTCATCCCATTTTCTTCTTTCTCCTTCCTTTGATACTGACACCTGTGATTACACTGGGCCCACCCACATAATCCAGGACCCTCCATCTCTCGATCCTGAACTTAAGCACATCTGCAGAGCCCCTATTGCTATGTAAGATAACATGTTCACAGGTTCCGGGGATTGGGACATGGACATGTTTGGGGACCATTACTCTCTACCACAGGGGCTTTATGCAATTAGTATTCCATACGCATACTTCACTGATGTGCTTTTTTCATTCAATATTTCATTTCTAAGATTTATCCTTGAGTATATCCCACATTTACTTGGCTCTTCTCCTGCCAATGGATTTTGCTCACTTCCCCCTTCAGACCTGAGCTTGAGCATCACATCCTCAGGGAAGCCTTCTTGTCTCCCCAGTCCAGGGGCGGTTCCTCTGCCCTCTGTCCTCTAAGGGCCACGATTCTGCCCTGCAGAGCAGGTACTGCAGCTTTAGATACATTACACTTGGTGGTCTCTCTACCCATGTGATTAGAACATGAGCAAGACCAGGGCTCGGCCTGTTTACCTCCCGGTGCCTGGCACAGCACAGCAGAACCATTATCTTACCATCTGGCCACAGAGATTCTACCCAGCTGGCACCTTGGCATCCCTCTGCCCTCACGGTCACCATCCCTGCCTTCCCCTCACCTGCTCCCCAGCTCCACCCATAGAAAGACTGACCGCACACAGTCTTGTTCCTTCTGCAGGTGCAATCTACCCCCGATCTCAGAGAAGTACACCGTGGACGTGGGGGTGAAGACGGATGTGGTCACCGTGAACCCCAGCATCATCACAGAGAGGTCAGTGGCCCTCTTTCTAGAGCCGTGCTGTCTCACACGGTAGCCACTAGCCACATGAGGCTGCACTGTGGCTAGTCTAAACAGAGGTGTGCCGTCTGTGCACGTAAAACACACACGAGAGTCCAAAGACGTTAGGGGAAAATAATGATGTAACATATTCCATTAATTTTTTATACTGATTACGTGTTGATATGCTAGTATTTTGGAAATATCGGGTTAAATAACATATTATTGAACTTAATTTCGCCCATTTCTTTGTGCTTATTTAAATATGCTTACTAGAACATTTGAAATTATACTTGTAGCCTGCATTATATTTCTCTTGGACCGCCCCGGTCTAGAGATGGGTCCGACAGCTCCCCAGAGTGTGCAGCTGCTATACAGGGTATGTCCAGGGGGCTTTGGGGGGAAGCCCATGCAACCAGCCCCCCCCCCCACCATCACCTCAGCTCTCTTCCTGGGGTCTGGAAGGCCTTGGGGGAGACAGTGAAAGTGTTGAAGCCCCAGCCCTGGGCACAGCCACACTCTCCAGGTCAGAGGAAGGGAAAGAGGGAGATGTGAGGAGGGGAAGTGGTTAAATTGGACCTGAGCCTGGGAACACTGGCTTAAGAGTTGGGAAGAGGAAGCTGGGGCAGCAGAGTCACTTGGGAAGGGGCCGTCAGAGAGGCGAGAGGAGAGCCGGGGATCCCAGCACCCCAGAAGCCAAAGAAGGCCGTTTCATGTAAAGAAAGGTATGTGAGGGGTGCCAGGAGGCTGGGAGGAGGAGGCTGGGCTGGACAAGCAGCTGCCTTTGGCATCGCCCGGATTATGGAAGGCAGCTTAGCTGAGGGATGTGGGGACTCTCTAGAAAAGCCTCCACTCCCCACGGCCTTCCCTCCTGAGCCCACCCGGGGCCCTCAACCTTCTGGGTGGAGCATCTCCGTCTTCCCGCAGCCGTGCACAAGACCTCCCTCTATTTGGGTTCTGGCTGTCCTCCCCTACACCCGCTCACAGAGCCGCAGCTCTCCCTTAGAAGGCCGAATGCACGGTGGTGTGCCGGGGTGAATGCAACGAGACCATAAGGGGTGGTCTCGTGAGCCCGCGGGTCTCTTGAAAAGATCCGGGGTGCAGGGTTGGGGGGTCGGGCCGGGACCCCCCTCACCCGCGGTCGCCCGCCCCCCCCCCCCCCCCCAGGTTCCACAAGCTGGAGAAGTGGCGGCGGCCCTTCTACCGCGTGCTGCAGGTGTACGAGAACGCCTCGGTGCTGCTGCCCGCCTTCTACAACACGCGCAACACCGACGTGTCCATCCGCGTCAAGTACGTGCTGGACGACTTCCAGGCGCCGCAGGCCGTCTACTACTTCCACCCGCAGTACCTGCTCAACGTGTCGCGCTACTGGCTCAGCCTGGGCGTGCGCGCCAAGCGCATCAGCACCGGCCTCATCCTGGCCACCGCGGCGCTCGAGCTCTGCGAGGAGGTGCACCTCTTCGGCTTCTGGGCCTTCCCCATGAACCCCTTGGGCCTCTACATCACCCACCACTACTATGACAACGTCAAGCCCCGGCCGGGCTTCCACGCCATGCCCTCCGAGATCTTCAACTTCCTGCACCTGCACAGCCGCGGCATCCTCCGCGTGCACACGGGCACCTGCAGCTGCTGCTGAGCGCAGCAGGCCCCGCCCCGCCCCGCCCCGCCCCGAGCAAGCGGACACTTCTCCCCCGCTTCTCCCTCCTCGTAGACCGGGAAGCCCCACCGGCCCGACCTTGGGCGGTGGCTCCCTCGGTAGTTCAGCTTTTTGCTTGGATCCTGTGGAGGCGGAGGCTGCGCTGGGCACCTGGGCAGAGCCAGCTCTGGGCCAAGCCGCCCCACCGCAGCCTGGGTCCTTGTCGCCATCGACGGGCAGCCTGCTGCAGGGCTACACCCCAAGATCAGGGGGCCCTGGGGATTGCAAGTGAATAAAGCACAGTTCCACTCAATTTTAGCAACCAAGAGAGCACAAACTGTAGCGGCCTTGTCACAGCTGAAGGAAGGCCCTGCAGAGAGTGGAGGAGAGAAACAGAATACTTGAGCACAGTCGAGATTTAATTCAGACTTTTGCTGAATTTTATGCTGGGGTTCAACCAGGTGTCGCTATCCAGAATCCCAGAGCTTAGGGCCAACCCAGCAGCCCGACCTTCCTGGGAAGAAAGAGTTGGCTTAGAACTTTATAGGGACTTGTCAACCACAGGCACACCAATGGCCTGAGCATATCGAGTGACACTGAAATCTAAGGCAAGGCCTGTGTGCTTGCATCTTCTGCTAAGACTCTGTCAGCTTAGGAGATCCACACCTTTTCAAATACATCCTGGGACACGCACACAGTCTCAGTGCCTCCAGGTTTAATCCTGCGGTTGACCATTTCACAAGAAGGAAATAAACCAGACTAGCCATTTGCACTAAGGTTTCCAAGCCAATGTTATCGACTCAATAAGTGCTTAGTAATTTGCTTCCTCTTCTGTTTCCTTATTTTCAGCTCTGTTTCTTTTTTATGCTCCTGCATACAGCAGAATCCCGCTACATCGGGTTTTTGACCCAGAACTGCAGGCTCCCAGCTGGAAAGCATGACATGTTCTGTTGTTTGGGGTGAGCTTAGCGGAAAAGCGCATCGTCACCTCTGACACCAGCATCCTTGAGGTTTAAACTGTAATGAGGGACTCACACACCTCCCCCAGCCTGGCAGCCTTCATGCACATGCACGTGCGCTCATAGGGCCTGAGCCTTGGGTTCAGAGCAGTTCCCAGGCTGAAAGGGTTAACCTGTCATTTCATCTCCAAAATGAATTCCCTTTGCTTCCCCTTGCTGTATTTCCACCACTAATATGGCCGTGCCTGATGGAGCTGTTGGTGAATTGCCTTAGACTTAGCTTTGGGGGATCATAGAATGTTAGTGCTGGAAGGGACTTCGGCTTCCCTCCCCACCTCCCTCCCTCTCAAACATTTCCAGGAATCCTGCTTTGCTGACAAATAAAGCCATTATCTCTGCCTTCTGGTAGGGAGGGTGGACTATAACAATTCCAGTGCCCCGTGCTGGGTGCTCTGGGAGAGGACTAGAATCCACGGGAGTGCAGCAGAAAGCGGGGCCTTCCATATCATCCCCCCACTCACAGGCCAGAGCAGAGGCTGGGTGGTGAGAGGCAGGAGAGTGCAGGCTCTTCCCTGAGCCGGAGCTCCTTTCTGGACAGAGCCTCTTCATCTCAGCTTTTGTTTCATAGAACTTGCTGATTTTCCATGTGTGTGCTGATCTTTGGAGCCTTGGGAAAACCTCTGGTTGTTTCCAGTCTCTGTCTGCTAAGTGGGGCAGTGGCCAGGGCAAAGGAGGCCAAGCACTTTGTAAATGGGGAAAGATGACACAGGAACAGAGGATGGCTATGGTTTTGCGAGCTCTGCTCAGTCTCCCAAGGAAGGAACTTCTGGGAAAGATTCCAGTTCACTGAGGGTTTCGGGCACTTGCTTATGATTCCTCAAACCTGATTCTTGAAACACTGGGCTGTTAGAACCAGGGGGTCTTGAGGACTTTGTGGTCCCACTCAAGGAAATGGGCTCAGAGAGGGACGTGACCTAGGTCAGGCCATGCCTGGAGCCCTGTGGAGTGCCTGCTATGGGCAGAACCATCTACTGGAAGTTCTCAGGGTCATGGGGCAGGGTTCCCAAGCGTAGGGTGTCAGAGTTTGGTATCTGCCTCCAGCCAGGCCCCTCCCAGGAGCTGGGGGTGGAGCATAAGGGCCCATTTCATATAGGAGTTGAGGGACCTGACTTGTGGCCCCATTTCTGCCATTGGGAATGCCATTTCCTCTCTCTCAGGGCCTCAGTTTCCTCATCTCTACAAGGAAAGGCTTAGAAAAGATCTCTAGGGTACCTATAGTTTCTAATTTTTTTAGCCATTATATATGGATATAAGCCATAAATAACAATATCTTTAATAATAAACAGTAAGATTTACTGGGTTCTCATTCTGTGCACCTTCCCTTCATTATCTTCCGTAATCACAAGACCCCCTTGAAGTAAGGCCGTGCCCAATGTACAGGTGAAGAGACTGAGCCCAGTGATTCAGTGACTTGCCCAAGGTCAGGTGCCTAGTGGTGGGGCCGATGCCCAGGTCTGTATCATCCTAAAGCCTGTGCTCCAAACCCCTGTCTCAGCCACCTTCCAGCAAGTGTCCCCAGGGCTGGAACAAGAGGGGTCCTGAGTGAAATGCCACTCCAGGTAGCTGGACCCCACTCTAGGGATAAATGCTCCGGAGGCTTGGCAGCCCAGGAGGCTGTCATAGGTCTGGGAGAGGTCTCTGCTTATCAGGAGCCCCCGAACTTTGCCCCAGGCCATAGCACTGACCCACCCCAGGGGAATGTATGCCATTCTGGCACTGGAGGGAGCCAAGTCCATCTCCACAGTTTGCATATGTTAAATTCCATAATGCCAACTGATTTGTCCAAGGCCACATGACTAGCTTGTGGCTCAACCAGGACTCACCCCTTCTCCTGACTTCCGGCTATGCTCTTATCCTGCAGCCAGTAAATCATATAGCCGGTGCTTAGAGGAACACCATGTTTTAAAGGTTCAGAGACCAGGGCAGTGACTCCTGCAGCCCTCTGTCCAGTTCCCCTGCAGTCCTATAACCATCCCACTAGCAATGCAGAGAACCGGTAAATTCATATTTCAGGAGAATCAATCCCCTTCAAGCAAAACAGCCTTCATGTCTTCCTTTGTGCAAAACCCACTGCTCCAGGGTCGAAAGGCAGTGAAAACAAGTAAATGACTCAATGCTTAGCCAAGCAGAAAGTAAGGTGGCTCAAGGTCAGATGTGACCTATGAGACCATTTCAGCAGTGCCGCGGCAGCAACTCTGCGGCGAGTTCCCGGCGCTGCGGAGAGCAGAATGCGTGTCCTCCCTGACTTTGCTGAGCATGGGTGGGAAGCAGGGGCAGTGCTTCCTGTTGGCCGAGGGAGAGCTCAGCACTGGCTCCAGCCAGTCAATCAACAGACTTTACAGTGTGCCAGGCATGTTGTGAGGTAGGGGGGAGCTAGTGCTGAACACACCAGCCCCTGCCCTCGTGGAACTTACGGTCTGGCGTGTGTGTGAACAGACTTTAAATGAAGAATCTCACAACCACACATGCTGAGTGCCAGGGAGTCCTGTTCAGGCACAGTTTTCTGGGAGAGGAGGAGGAGGGGATAAAAGATATCAATTCTGAATTCCAAAGGTTGGCAGGATCAAGATCAAAATTGCCAGAGCAATGGACACTTCTCAGGTCTACTGCTGGACATTCGTGTAGCATTTCACAGGGTCAGCCTCTCTGGTCTCTTTGAAGTTCTCTCCTGTCATGATTCCCAGAACACCATTCCACCGTGACTTCCCTCCTGCCTCTCTTAGCACTCCTTCTCAGCCTCCTTTGTTGACTCATCTTCTGTAAAGCTTCCTCAGGGTTCTTTTCTCTTACTAGGAATGTTCCTGCAGAAATCTTATCTATTCACAGCCATATGTATCTCCTGACCTTGCATCCTAACCTCTCACCTGCATGTCTCTTCTTGCCCTGGGCATCAGAAGCATTCTCACCGTAGCCTTCCCAACACACCTGGGCTCCTCAAACCTCAGTGTGTCCTAAACTGCTGTAGTTAAAAGAACAGCCTGGATTCAATGTCTCCTCCCACCACTTACAGCTGTGTGACTCAGGGGAGCCCCCAAGCCCCCTGGAGGTGCTGATTCATCATCTGAGAAGTGAGGACAGGACAACAACCTCACTGGCTGTGGCAAGGGTCAAGTGAAATAGTGTTGCATGATGCTTAGTACAGTGCCTGGCACAAACTAGACACTCAGTAAGGTGTCCTCTGCCTCCTCCCTTCCCCCATCCTCCCTGGGGGAGTGGTTCCACCACATGTCAGGCCACTCGGTCCAAAATCTGGGTCATCCTTGACTCTTCCTTCTTTACCTTCCATGTCTATTTGTTCACCAAATCTTATCAGTTTCTATTCTAAATATCCCTTGAATTCATTCCCTGCTTGCATCCCTTCCACCACTGTCGTAACAGTCCCTTCTGCATGATTTTCCTGCTTCCAGAGAATAACCTTCCAAAAACATCTTTGGTGGTGTCCATTGCCTACCTGTACTATAAGTCCAGATTCCTTACCAGCCTTGCAGGTCATGTGCCAAACTGGCTTTCTCACCTTTCCAGAGTCCCTCCTGCCCCCACCCCCCGATGCCTTATAGTCCTCAATTCACTGTGCTTTGCACAAGCTGTTAGAAATGCCTGGCATGGCCCGTGCACTCACTGCCCCCTCAGCCCGTCCCCGACTGCTTTTGCAGATGACCTTCAGCTTAGGGTCCCTGTGTCCTGGGCTGGGCACTCTCTCCTCTGTACTTCTGCAGCAGCCAGCACTAGCTTCTAATAGGACACCCTTAGAGCGCACGGCTCTGGCAGCAGTGTGTCCTTGGCTGTGGGTCTGTCCTTTCCCCAAGGGAAGGCAGCACATCTGGCTCAGTTTTGTGCCCCCAGCATTGGCACAGGAGCACATCGTGTTGGTACTCACATCGTGTTTACTATAGAAATGAGGTCTCTGCTTACCTAGTGGTTACCTAGATACCTAGCAGGCTCCCA
>PVIY010016856.1:0-50754 GCA_004026745.1 Myrmecophaga tridactyla
AGAGCTCAGGGGGGTGGGGGAGGGGGTTGAGTGATTGTTTGGGCTGGGTGTGGGTGTGGCCCTGGTATAAAGGTGAGAGACTACCCTGGTATAAAGGTGAGAGACTGCAGGGGGCAGGGAGGGGGAGGTGGTGGTGGAGGGGCTGGACATGGTTACGCAGGTCTCTGGAGGGACAGGGCGAGTCTCCATTTGGAGACCTCCAAGTCTCCATTTGGAAAGGAGTGTTTTAGGCTGTTTGCACCAGCTGGAAGGTCTTCAGTTCTTTGTGTCTCAATTCTTCTGCTTTTTCAACCAGAGCCTCCCTATGTGGTGTAGAAGACCCTCCCAGTTCACTTACACCTTGGAATCACTCTCCGTGTCATTTTTCTGTCACTTCTCTAGCTGTTCCTTGCAGCAGGGAGTACCCTATTCTATTCCACCATCTTTCTGGAACCTCCTCCTTGAATCTTGACTGGACTTGGTGACCTGCTTGACAAATATAACAGAAGTGATGTTCTAAGATACTGGGGTTAGGTCATAAGAATTACAGCAGCTTCCACCCAGGTCATTTGGATGCTCCTTTTTGGACCTGCATCCATGCTGTGAAAAGCCTGACCTATACGGAGAAGAGACTGGTAGGTGCCCCAGTAAACAGCCCCACAAACTTCCAGCCTGTGAATAAAACACCTTGGACATCCAGTACAGTCGATCCTTAAGGTGACTCCAACTCTAGCCACCATCTCACTGTAACCACATGATAAGATGTCAAGTGACAGCTACCCAGCTGAGCCCAGTTAACACACCCAGAATCATAAGAGATCATAATAAATTTCTGTTTCAAGCCACTAAATTTTTGAGTAGTTTGTTTCACAGCAAAAGATACTTTTCTGTGCACACTGAGCACACCTGCCCGGCTGAACTTAGAAGAGATTTCTGAGGATATCTTTGCATAGGTGAGGGACAGAGGAAAAGTTGCCAGATACAAAGGGCTATGGTGACTTGTAGATAGGGTGGGCCTTGGCCTACTGTTTCTTGTCTCTGCAGAAAGGACTGAGGAGTAAGCTGTCATGTTCCTTGTATGATTTCTCTCTGCCGATTCTCCCAGCAAGTTGTTTATATGCTGCTCCTTTCATAGCTCAGCTAATTAGCTGGTATGTCTGATTAGGGGCTTACCTTCTAAAATGGGTTTGTGAAAATCACACCTCCTCGTTCAAGAGCTTTATTAGCTTTCTGTGAGATGTGAGCACTTTATAGCAATTTCAGACCCAAACCTTAATGATGTGGAGACAAATTCCCCTCCCCCCACAAAAGGTTTTGCTAGATGTGCTGGGCCATCAATTCAAATAAACCATCTGCTCAAGCTGCCATCTCTTTGCTTGTGTTCTGGGTTGATTCAAAATGGCTAAATTTTGAGTTGCTATTTAAGATGTAATAAAAAGTCTGATTAGAAAGTTCAGGCAAATGGATGAAGCAAGTGAGTGTGAAAGGGACTTAAGGTGAGGTTCTGGGGACCAGAGAAGAGGAATGTAATCCTGTGCTGATAAATGCCTTATTTGACTCTGACTAATCTCTAGTTTGTGTGTGTGTAAAACCAAACAATAAAACTAATAGAAGGAACTAATAAGGGGTCTCCTTTCACTCTTTCATATCCATTCATGGCAAGGCAGATGCCAGAGGGTTGGAGGTGAAGAGAGGGGAGATGGAAGCTGGTTGCTTTTCTGCCCAATCCAAAGTCCTGCCCCAATCCAAATATCACATGTTTGCCTTTGGTAGAAATGGTACTGGCTCATGTCCTCCTCCTCTGGCTTCTGAAGCCCCATGTCTTAGAATCATGTGATAGGTGAGGGGATTTGTAGATAAGAATGAGGCTTTCTCTCCACCTCAGGTTCTCTACCAAGGCATAGCAGTACCCCTGGACTAACCTCTTCACCAACTTGGGATGTGAGGGGTATGAGTCCCTGCCCTAGAGAGGACTTGAATTAGAGGTCTTTGTCTTCCCTCTTACCCAAAACAATGAGATTAGACCTAAACAAGCTTTCAGAATTGTAGGTAATGGGGCTACCCATACTTTACAATTCCAGAAGCACCATTGCCTGGAGTTGAGCAGTGTACAACCTGTGCAGCTGTGCTAGTAGCCCTGGTGGAAAAAAGTCAGCATGGAATTCTGTAAATAGCACAAGCAGGAGTATAGACAACTGTTTCTAATTCTTCTTTAAGCCCTGTGCATACCGCTCCCCTGTTCAACAACTTCTTAGTGGCAGTCTTTCATTTGCCCTGTGATTTTGCCCATGGTGTATTTTATTTTGATCTGTGCTCAGATACTACATCCTATCCAAAATCCTGCCCTGGGCACTCTCTATCCCCATTTCTACTTGGCTTTATATCATAATAATTATTATGATATAAAGCCAAGAGAATAATTTATATCCTTTTCTGTTTATGGAGAGTAGGGTCTTTGCTTGTTTTTTTTCATTGCTCTAAGTCATATATAATGGATGAATAAGTCAGTGAATGTATCTTAGATTGTGGATTAGATACTTGTGACCTTGTACATGTCACTGAGTCTCTCTGAATAGCTCATCTGTTCTGCAAGGAGGTGTCAGTGCCCCCTGGGCTCCACTGTCCTGGCTGGGCAGTTTGCTTCCTTCCTTTTCTGGGCAAAGGGCAATGGGAAGATACTGGACCCTGAATGGACTGTGAGGAGGGACCCAGAGGCAGAAGACAGAAGTAGTGAAAATGAAGAGATGGAGAGTGAAGGAAGATGTAGAGAATGCTGGCTTAATGTAGCTTCCAGACTGGATGGCACAAGAAGGTCCTTTAACTTGAGTGTATTAGAAGCAGTCAGAGGAGTCTCACTGTGAGTAGGGAACCCAGCTTGGGCATGGAAGGAGGTTAAAGGCTCCAGAGTTTGGCCAAGGAGGTGAACAGTTACACACAGAGTCCATAGATTCAGCATTGAATAACACAGAATCATGCCATGATAAAAGTATTTTCTTTTCAATGTTCTTACCGGTTATATGAAGGAAAAAGTCTTGGTTTGACACTAGTATGCTTACCTACTTCTCTGATGCAATTCACTGGAATAAAGAATGGCCCCCTCACTTTAAATGGGGAGTTGTTTTGGTTTTCTAAAGCTGATAAAATGCAATATACAAGAAATCGGTTCGCTTCTACAATGGGGATTTATTAACTTACAAGCTTACAGTTTTTAGGCCTTGAAAAGTGTCCACATTAAGGCATCAACAGGTTGGTACCTTCTCTGAAGAATGGCTACTGGCAAGATTGGTCTCCTCTGTCAGATAGCAAGGTACATGATGATGTCTGCTGGTCCTTCTCTCCCGAGTTTCATTACTTCCAGCTTCTGGCTTCAGTGGCTCTCAGATTCTGGGTCTTTTTCTGTGAGCTTCTCTTAATTTCATCTTATGTACTCTATACTTTATAAAGGATGCCAATACAATGATTAAGACCCACCTTGAATGAAGTGTGTCATTTCTCAATTGAAATAGCCTCATCAAAAGGTCCCACCTACAATAGGTCTATATCCACAGGAATGGATTAAATTTAAGAACATGATTTTATGGGATACATAACAGCTTCAAACTACCACAGGACTTCTCCAGAATCACCTCCATTTTCTTTTGTCTCACAGGTGCCCACCCCACTCACTTTAAGGTGTCACAAATGGTAAGAGGTTAAAATTTGTTCCTGGTACATGGGGTATGTCCAGGATTAGAGCTCAAGTTTGTTGGTGTCTCATCCATTGGATTCTTGGTCATGCATGGGTGTCACCATCACTGGGGCAGCTTTCTCAAAATACATAAACACCCAGAGAGTGTCTAAACAATTCACATTATGACACTAGGTGACCTGGCCTGACTGTCAGCCCGTTTAGCAGCCCGTTAGAAAAATACTCTAAAGTATCTGTTCATAATTTACATAGTAGAGGTAGGGAGAGATTTATTTCCCAATAACAAAAGTTTTACATAAAAGAAGATGCACTTACATAGTCAATCTCACTGGATCAATAGCTTAAAAAAATTCAACAGAAGATTTCCTACTCTTTTTTGGCTCTTCTTTTTAAAGAAATTAATTTAAATTTCTATTACATTAGATTCTTCCCATGGATGAAAAAATCAAATAGGACTATAAGACTCAAAATAAAGATAGGAATTCCCTCTTCTCCTGTACCCAAATACCTGAAAGCTACCATTTTCAACTCTTACCTGTTTTTGTCCCTTAAATAATATACGTATATAGCTATTATAGAATATAATATGCAATTTATATTCTATTTATTAACTTATTTTATGTTAGTTGAGGATTTAACATCACACCACCACTTACACTGCCTCTTCCTATCAATCTCAATATAGTTATATCACAAATTTTACATTATTTAGACTATGAAAATATTGCTCACTGCTGAATTTTTCTATATGGATAGCTAAAATTTATTTTACATGAGTGATAACTTTTGAGCCTACAGATACCATCTATGCAATTACTAAGAAATCCTAGAAACCCATTTCCTTTTCTTTTCTTTTTTTGTGATTACATCTCACACTTATTCATTTAGATACTATGATCATGGTCACAGTTTTTAGATGAATTTTTTTATTACGAAAAATAACATATATACAAAAAAGCAATAAATTTCAAAGCACATTGCAATAATTAATTATAGAGCAGATTGCAGCATTTGGTATGGGTTATAATTCCACAATTTTAGGTTTTTCCTTCTAGCTACTCCAAGATACTGGAGACCAAAAGAAATATCAATGTGCTGATTCAGCAGTTATACTCATTTGTTAAAACCTATCTTCTCTGTTGTAACTCCTCCTCCTTTGATCCTTCTCCTAATCTTTAGGGGTATTTGGGCTATGCCCATTCTCACTTTTTCATGTTGGAAAGGGCTGTTGATAATATGGGGTGGGGGATAGAACTAATTGATTTTCTGGAGAGGCTGGCCCCTCTGGTCTACACAACATTTTCTGTTGGAACTTCATCATTTTCCCTCTTTGTCATGGCTTAAACACACATACTTCTCCTGGTGTGGGGCGAGGGGAGCAGGGAATCCATTACTTGGGATTGCTGAGTATTGGTAAGGAGAGTGGGAGAAGCATCAGTGTTTCTGCACAGTAAGTGGGAGATTCTGCAGGACTATGTAACATGGAGCATTGTATGATTACATTTCTGTTCTTGAAAACATGCTTCTCTCCTCTCGATCTTCTTCTCGGTACTTCCACAGATCTTTCAACCTCTTACAGATATTTTTCTCAAATATATCAAATAATCTATCAACCTCTTATAGGCCCCATCCCCCTGAGATTTCCATTTTTGTTGTTCTATTCTTTCTATCGCTATCTGTTCTGATTTCTCTCTAGGGCTGGTACACAGCCATTTGTTTGGTCTGGTGTTTCTTATCACTGGCTCCACTGATTTATCTTCTGCTTCTTTTTTTTTTTCCAGGCTTATGTTTTCATTTTGCTAAAACATACCCTCCAGTAACTTCCTAAGAAAGAATCTGTGGGGGAAAGGATAAGATTTTTTTAGTCACTGCGTGTCTGAACATATTTTTAGTCTATCTTTATACTTGATTGACTGTTTGGATGGATATAAAATAGTTTCACCTCAGAATTGAGATGTAACTCTATTACTTTATAGCATTCAGAATTGCTTTTGAAGTGTCTGATATCTTTCTTTTTATTCTTTGTATGTGACTTTTCTTTTCTCTTACTTCTTTTTCTGGAATTTTTTAGAATTTCTTTATACCTTGATATTCCATGATGAAGTACATTGGCCTGAGTCCTTTTCATAGGTTCTCTGAGGCCAATAGTGAAATCTTCCAATATGGAGATTTGGGCCCTCCAATACTTATAAATGTTCTTGTCTTGCTTCTTTGCTATTTTTCCTCTTTCTGTTTGGATCTCCTATTAGTGAGATGTTGGATCTCTTAGTCCAGAGTTTTGTATATTGCAGGTTGTTTACCATTTAGGAATTCACAAATTTAGTGGGTTGTAACTAGCATTCTAAAATATGAAATAGAATAGAATAGAAAAACTAGATAATTTCAGTCTGCATATCATGGAACAAGTATGAGAATTGTGCATGCATGTGTGTATATACTGTATTACAATGCAACTTGAGATGCATTTCTTACTATGAGTCATGGTAAAAAAAAGTCTACCACTCACTGTAGACTGTGTAATCTTCTTTTCCTTTCATTCTATTATCTATTTCTTTGCCTCTCATTTTACTTTTCTTACAATCCTTCTATGCAATTTTAATTTCTCAGTGCTCCTATTGGCTATTTGTCCTTTTTCCATAGTGTTATGATATTCTGTAGATAGAATATCTTCCCTCTTGTCTTCAAGGACATTAATTACAGTTGAAAAGTTTTTCTTTACTTCTTGCATTTTCTCTTCTTCATCTTCTTATTTTCTTTACTTCATTTTCTCTTCTTCATCTTGTTGGTTGTGGCCTTGATCTTTCAAGTTGGAGGTTTTCTTCAAATATCTTTGACATTTGGCTATCCATTCCAATATAAGATGAGGCATGAAAAATCTGACTAGAAGTCTGTGACTGTGAATGTGAGTGTGTGTGTGTCTGAGCAATGGGTGAATGATGGTGCCATTTACTGAGATGGGGAAGATTGAGAGAGCAGCCAGTTTTTGCAAGATAAAGCAACCAATACCTATTTTAGGAACTTCTAGAGCAGTGCTGTCCTATAAAAATAAAAGGCAAGCCACACATGTAATTTTAAATTCTCTAGTAGTCACACTTAAAAAGGTAAAAAGAAACAGGTAAAATTAATTTTAAGAATATATTTTATTTATTGCAATATGTCTAAAATATTATAATTTCAACAGGCAATAAAAAGTTATTAATGAGCTACTTTACGTTCTTTATTATCATACTAAGTCTTCAAAATCTGGTGTGTATTTTACTCTTGCTATCTCAATTCAGACTGGCCATATTTCAAGAGCTCAGTAGCCACATGGGGTGTGTGGCTGCCATATTGGGCAGCATGAATCTAGAGCTTTTTAGTGCTTGGGCACAGACCGGAGTCTGTGATCATAGGCAAGACTCAATTGAGGAAAATATATGCTATTGGTTTTTAGACTGAGTGTCCATTCTCCTAGTTAAGACATGAAGTTGGAATAAGAGTTTCTATATCTCTATATCTGTTCACTTTTTGACCAAAGAGTAGGAAGATCAGATTCAAGAGAGGGCAAGAGAAGAGGGGTCAGCCAAAAAAAAAAAGGCTAGAGAACTAACATCCAGTGAGTACTTTTCATATGGCAGACACTGCACACATGTGATCTCAGTTAATGACACTAGGCGGTATTATCCCTAGTTTACAGATAGGTTAACTCAGGGAGGTGGAATAACTTGCTCAGTGATACTCATTAGAGTGTAAAGTCGATGAGAACAGGCAGCAAGTTGTGTTTTCTCATTATTGTAACCGTAGTGCCTTGTACAGTATCTGGCATATGGTGTTCCTCAAAATCCAGGTGAGATGACTGAATGGAGAAACCAGAATTCAAACCCAGTACTCTAGACCCCAAAGCCAGGTCTAGCTACATGCTTTGTGGTTCTGCTGAGGTGGACCGCTAGATGGTTTTGGAGTTACTGGCTCCTTCCCTACCTGGCCTTGGCATCTTTGCTAAGGTCAAGAAATCCTAGGGATTGTGTGTAGGCTGAGAAGAGATCAGTGGCCTCCAAGCAGGGGCAATTGTGAAAAAAAGCACTGGGAAGATAGAGACAAAGTGGTATTGTTCTAAAAACACTATGGAGCCAGAATGCCTAGGTTACTACTCCAGCTCTGTCCATTTCTAACTGTATAGCTTTAGGCAAGTTTCTTAACCTCTCTGTGCCTGTTTCCACCACTGTAGAAGGGGGGAAAAATACTAACAATCTCAAGAGGTTATTGTGAAGATTAAATGAGAAAATTCATGCAAAACACACCAGATAATAACTGCTCCATAAATGATAGTAGATGTCTGTCTTCAACAGTTTCCCATCTATCCCATGTTCCATGTTTGGTGTCCAGTTTCCTCATTCTGGCCAAGTGCCCAGGAAGCAAACATTTGGAATTTGGGGCCAGAGGGTTGAGCCACTTACCAGCTGTGTAATAGTGGAGGTCACATGACTTCCCTTAACCTCCATTTACTCACCAGGAGATGTGGACACAAATGACTACCCCCTCACCTGTCAGTGAAAGTTCAAACTATCAGGGAATATACCAATGCTATTTATAATCTGACTCTGTGTGTGATGTAACTCACAGTAAGGGATCTGCAGCAGATGCTGGGGAACTCTACTTATAGCCCTGGCCCATATCATTCCAGGATATTTGGCCTGACTTCCCACTGCCAGCACCTGCATTTCTTTTCCGGAAGCCCATTTGGCCCACCCATGTGAAAGGTGGATGTGCTGGGGAATCAAAGCCTTTTGCCCTTTCTCCATAAAGAACCCCTCTTGTTCTCAACCAAAAACTGCCAGGAGTTAGTATAAAAATTCTCCAGCTAATTGGAGAATCTGAAGCCTGTATTCTTTATAGCTTTTCCCAGAGGGGTTAACCTCCAGTGACTCATAGAGGTAACTTGTCAACAAGGCACTCTTCATTGGCTGCTGTCCCTTTCCTTCACTTCTCAATCCCGTTTAGATGTTCCCTTTGCTTTCCAAATGAACTACTTACATTTGAATCATTGTCTCAGGGTCTGCTGCTTGGAGAACCCATTTTGCATTAGTTTCCGCTGAAACAAATACCATACAATGGACTGGCTTAAAGAATGGGAATTTATTGGCTCATAGTGTTGGGCTAGGAGAAGTCCAAAATCAAGACATCAGCAAAGTAATGCTTTCTTCTTGTGGAACTTTGGGGATGGCTGCCAGTGAACCTTGGTCCTTGGCTTTTCGGTCACTTGCAATGCACATAGTGATTCTTCTCCTTTCTTCTCCAGGTTTCATTGACTTTCAGCTTCTTCCTGTGGCTTTCTTTCTGTGACCTTTTCTATAAGGCCTCCAGTAATAGGATTATGACCCCTTCTGACTTACTTACTTGGGCCTCACCTTAACTGAAGTAACATTTTTAGGAGATCCTATTTACAATGGGTCTACATCCACCAGCATGCAGACCAAGACCAAGAACATGTCCACACTGGGGCATTCAATTCAATCTACTACACCATGTCTGAGAGAATTTCTAGATGTTGCTTCTCAGAGGGACTTGACTTATAAACAGTGGCTTGTAGTAGCTCTGTCTCCCTGGGAAGAGTCTACTCCCATCCCTTTAGTGATTGGAGTGAGTTTCAGGTTTGGGCCTGCTGCATGGGTATTTTTTATCAGAGAGGATACAGCCTCATGTGGGAAGGCACAGATGGCAACTTGTCCCACAGAAAGATGAGGCCATGTGAAAAGAGTCTTGCTCCAAGTGGTGATGAAGCTTGGCACAAATTTGAGCCACCCCAAAGCATCCTAACCTTCCGTCAGGATCAACCTTGGCATCCTTATGTCCACCTGTCCACTGGCAAGCTCCTGAAGCCTAATGAGACTTATGCAATACTACTGCCCTTGGCTCTCCAGCTTACATTTAACCCTTCACAGCAGACTTGAGGAGCAGAACAGCTCAAGCTTGAGAGTGGGTGAACACCATTATACAATTAATCATGGGGTTATTGTTTATTGACCCCTTCAGGGTTAATCATGGGAATTAACAAGGTGGTTGTATAACTGAGAGCCTGTTTATTTTAATAAGTGCCTTACATCTTGAAGGGAAAAACAGAGAAAAAGTTGAGCTGGCCTGGAATCAACCCAAGCTTAGATTTTAGCCAAGCATAGCATGCAGCATTCTGGGTAGCTTGGCTGGCAGCATGGAGGAAGCCTGGGATAATGCAGAAGGGGTCCCAGGTGAGGGGCATGGATGGGTGATTCTTACACTGTTGTGATGATCTGTGTCAAGGCAGGAATACCCGTGTGGTCTGCAATCTGCCTGCCTCGTAAAAAATCTTGACTATCATATTTCTTTTGACTTTTTCATTCCTCTCTTCTACTCTCTGTTCCTACTTCTTCCTCTCTGTGCAGAATACATGATAAGTGATTTCTCAATTCACATGGTGGAGCAGTCTGACATTTAATGAGTATGGTTGTCATGTGATCTGTGTAGAGGGGTCTTCAGCTCAGTGCCTGGGTGTCAGCCAGTTTCAGGAAAAAACAGAGCTGGGAAGGGGTACTAGAGGCCATTTCCTTTATGCTCTGGGCAAGAAAGCACTTTACAATAGCTAGCTGTCACGTTGGAGAGTACAGCAGGCAGATAGAGAAGGATGTTTCCATCAGTGACCAGCCCTGAAACCTGACCAGGGACAAAGAAAGGAGCAAATATCTAGCTTTTCTCCAATAGCGTCTGAGGCATGGGAGGTCACTTTGAAGCAATGACTGAGCTCCTCATTTGAGGGCAGATACAGCATGACAGTCATCTTATCCATAAGGATGCAACTCGATGCCTTTCAGAACCTCAAATTCCCCCTTGCACTGTGTGCATCTAGCCCCTTCAACCATAATCCAGTGGCTTAAAGCAACAGAAATGTATTCTCTTACAGTTCCGGGGAACCAGAAGTCTAAAATCCAGGTGTCAGTAGGTCCATGCTCCCTCTGATTTCTGTAGAGAAGAATTTGGTTCACATCTCTCTCCTGGCTTATGGCAGTGGCTGGCAATTCTTGGTGTTCTTTGGTTTGTAGCATAATTCAATTTCTGGCCCTGTCATCACATGACTATCTTCTATTTCTGTCCTTATAAGGACACCAGTCATATTGGACTAAGGGCCCACCTTACTCCAGAATGGCCTCATTTAAACTTACCTAATTTCATCCATAATGACCCCATTTCCAAATAAGGTCATATTCTGAGGTACTGGGGATTAAGACTTTAATATATCTTTTTTTTCCATGGTGTGTGTATGTGCATAATCCAACCAGTAACATTGAACTAGTGATACCATCTTCCAATAGTCTTGCCCATCCTGTTTCTAGTCTCTGGCAGGCACTTCTGGCTCAAGCTCAAAGGGACCCCATCACCTGTGCTTGTCCAAGTTACCAGGCCTGCCTCTTGCAGCCCTCACAAACCTTTTTGCCCCACTCTTACCAGCCTTTTAGCCATCCATGTTTCTTTCTTTGCCCTCCTCTCTCTGACAGCCCACTGGGACAGCGGGCTTACTTCAGCCTGGACTGCCTGACTCCTGGGTTTCATGCAGCCCTAACCCAGCTAAGAGAGGTTTTTGCCCTGCAACTAGAGACTTAGGGGACTGTGCTGGCCATTCTTCTGTAGAGAAGATGTGGGCAAGATATGTGCATGGAGACTACTCAACCACCTCTTTCCATCTAGCCTTGCCTGTGTTTTGCTTCTTCATACAGTGGAATTCCTTTTCAAGGGTTCCCTTTCTGTTTAGGAGCAGGAGCCCATATTCTCCCTCCTGGGAGGGGACACTCCTCTGATATTATTTTGGCTGGGGCTTGCCTGCGCTTTGTCTGCATTTGTCTATTCGAGGCAAAAAACAAGGTTATTAATATTCACAGAGCGCCCAGAACAGACAGGAATCTTGTTACTTACGTCAGTTATCCACTGCTGGGTAACAAACAATGGCAAGACTTGGTGGCTTGAAACAATAGCCATTTATTTAGCTCATGGCTTAATGAGTCAGCACTTTGGCTGGGCTCAGCTGGGTGGTTCTTCTGATCTTGGTTGAGCTCACTCATGAGACTGTGGCTATCTGGTAGGTTCACTGATCAAGTACTGTTTCACTTACATGTCTCGTGGATGACTGACTATTGACTTGACTCTGCCATGTAACCTCTCTTAGTCCACAGGCTAGCTCAGGCTTTTTCATCTGGTGAGTTGGGCAGGGTTCCAGGAGAATGAGCAGACTCATATAATACCTTTTTGGGTCTAGTGTAAAACTGGCTTATTGTCACTTCTGCTGCCTATTTGTGGAAGCAAGTATAAGGCCAGCACAGTTGAAAGGGGGGAAGGTGGAAGACCTGGAAAGTTACATTGCAAAAGGACATGAGTGAGGGAAAGGTGGAGAATTGCGGTCAGTTCAGCAAACAATCCATCTACTACACTCCACCTGCCCTTTCCCTTCACAGAATGTGTGGTGATAATCAAGCAGCACTTTTCTTCAAGTCCAGAATTTTCCCCACAGGCTCCCTTTCCACCTCTAAGCCATGGTCCCTATAATCATTCAAGGAGTAGATGTGGGGTGCTAGATATAAAACCTCCTTGCTAACAGCAGCACAGGGAAGATTGTAGGGATTGAAATAAAGAAAACAAATACTTTAAAACAATCCCTCTGATACTATGATATGGTGAGGTGGGAAACAGAGCAGGCTTTCCCCGCCCGTATATTTTTTGACTTATTATTTTGAAATAACTTCAGACTTAAAAAGGAAGTTGCCAAAATTATACACAGAATCAATGTATATCCTTCACTTACCTTCCTATAATTTAATATTGTACATAGCTATAGTACAATGATCACAATTAACATTTATATAACCCTATTAGCCAATCCACAGTACTTATTCATAGTTTGCCAATTCTATACATACCCCCCCACCCCCTACCAATGTTCTTTTTCTGGTCCACGATTCAGTCCAGGATCCCACACTGCCTTCAGTAGTCATATCTTCGTATCTTCTCAGCTCCTTAGCCTCCTTTAATCTGGAACACTTCCTTAGTCTTTCTTTGACTTTTATGACCATGGAAATTTTGAAGAACTGGCTATTCTGTAGAATGCTTCATAATTTGTCTTTGTCTACAGTTTCTCTTGCTTAGATTGAAGTTATGCATTTTGTCAGAAATATCATAAAAGTAGTAATGCACCCTTCTCAGTGCATCTTATCAGGAGGTAGATATCAGTATATTTTATCATTGGTGATGTTGCCTTGAATGGCTTCCAGGTTTCTGTGCTGTGAAGCAAATGCTCTTCCCTTCATTATTAATAAGTATCATGTGGGGAGATTATATAAATATCTTCTTTCTCAGTATACTTTTGCTCACTAATTTAGCATTTTTAACTGATTGTTGCCCTCAACAATTATTAGTTTGGTGGTTGCCAAATAGTGGTTTTCTACTTCCATCAATCCTGTATATTTATTAATTAGAATTCTACTATAAGGAAGAGTGGTCTCTTCACCCATATTCATTCATTCATTCATTCAATTATTTATTGATATTAGTGTGGATTCCTGCCTGTTTACTTTATGCTATGTGCTATAACCTATTTCTATCCTTATTTATTTTTCTAGAGCAGATTTTTTTGAATGAGTCAGGGACCACACAGTGTCTTCAGAATCTTTAATGTGCTGGTCACTTTCTGCAGAGTGCATGGCCCTGCAGGGCAGGTTCTGGGTCACATATATGGCTGCATCTCCCGGGCTCTGGGCTTTGCATGATGCCTGGCACAGTGTGCTGAATGCGTGAATGAATGGGTGCCTTTTAGTGCCTGAAAGTAGAGAGATTATAAGGTCTTCATGGGCCCTAAATTTAGAAACGTTTATGGGGCTACCTTCTCCAATCTTCATTAGTTAAATCAGAACAAAAGCAAAACAAAAACAAAACAGAAAACATCCAAGGAAGGCTAAGCCAGTTGTGAGTATTTTTCATATTGACTACTTAGCTGCCTTTATCTTTCAGAAATATTGAAATTGTTTTAAAACTGTGGTTGTCTCTTTTTGGTGGCACCCTAAATGCATGCTAGGTCTGTCTATTTGGCCATCTTGTACCACTTGAAGGAGTCAGGGATAGCTTCATGGAAAAGGGGACATTTGAGGTGGATCTTAAGGGTTTATGAGTAGCTGCTTAATAGGCAGAGAAAAGGAGAAAGGGTATTCTAGAAAGAGGGGATACTACATGCAAATACCAAAGCAATGAAAAAAGGTGACATTTTGGCCGATTGATTAGTAGCCCCATGTAGAGGGCATGAGGCTTGAGTGGAAACTAGTGTAGGGATTTGGGAAGGATTTGAATGTCATATTAAGGGATAGGGACTTTATTTTGTAGGTAATGGGGAGCTAAAAGAGGCTCTAAATTGGGACTGGTGACATTCATTCATTTAAGAAAAGCATAGTAAACATCTATCACTTTTCAGGTGTTACTGATACAATTCTGGAAAAGATCCAGTCCTAGTCCTCATGGAGCCAGAAGGGGTAGAGTATGCCAGCAGACACACCATGTAACAGTAAGAGCATCTACAAGCATCTGACGTCAGTGGTAAGCTGACCACTGTGGCAGGGAGGCAGGAAGGGGGTCACTCCTCTCCTTCCGCTTTCATGCCCTGCTTTGTCTGTGTACAATGCTAGGCCCACAGTGACAGAGGAAAGAAGAAAGGACTCCTTAGCTTCAGAAATTCCTACAAACAAACTGGATTGAGAATGGAGCCTTATATCCTTCTTGAAAATGGGGAGAAACTCTTTCTCCATAAAAACCCTTTTGAATACAGTATTGGGGAAAAGACTTCTGTACTTCATGTGCTTTGATGCCTAGAAACCCAGGAGGCACGCAAGGGGAAGTGTTCATTTTCATCTATTCAATTTAGAGTCCCTGTGCTTTATTTTGAAACTGCAGCCCCAAAACATGAATGACATAGGTCAGTTTCCATACCCATATCCCCTCTAGCTTACCAGTGCAGTGAACTTCGACAGCCAGCACCTCTATCTCTTTGCAGCCGGCATGCATAGCCCAAAAGGCCAGAGAAGTAATACCCTCCTACCAGCAGCCCTCAACCATTGATTAGCAGGAGCTGGTAGAAAAGTACCCCAGCTGCCTTGCATCTCAGGTGGGATAGCTTTGAGGTGCGCTCTACACTGGCTCCCGGAGGTCCCCAGGGGGATCAAGCTCCAGTGGCCCATGGAGGTAATGTCCTTGTTAACACACCCTTCATTGGCCACCTTCCTCCCATCTCACGGGCCTATGCCTCTACAGGGGGTTTCTGGGATCACCTCCCAGATATACCACCTGCACTGGCAGCTGGTCTCGGGGTCTGTTTCTGGGGGAACCCACAATAAGAGGACATGCCCCGCGTGTACTTTAGAGGGAGAATCTTGTCATTTGCATTTACGCTCTGGCTCCTTTTATCTAAGGTGGGAACGAGCTCCTGTCAGTAGGAGAACAGTCAGCAGGGTGGCTGGCACCCAGCCCCTCTCCATTTCCACTTTCTGATGCCACCTTCACCCCTTGATATTTGTCAAATGCCACCCCCTGGCTCTGGAGCCTGAGGAAGAGTGAGAATACATTAGAGACTGAGCTGAGACAGAGCCTGTTTAAAACAGGTAAAAGTGAGGGGAAGAAATCCATGGGCTTGTCCTTTTCAGTCATTTCCTTGTGAATAGCAATGAGCAGCTTCACTTTTTTTTTGGCAGTCTAATCACTAAGCACTCCCCTCAGGTGGGTACTTTTTTTAGAGCATAATAGAAGGTGCGATATCTTGTGAGAGGCACCAAAATTGCGTGGAGAACCACAGCTCTGGGACTGAAGGAGGAGGTGATAAGTTCCTGGGAATATTAAAGATTAACACCAAGTATTTTGTTGCTATTTAACTCTTAGAGGATTCATGTTGCTGAAGCGGAAACAGAACATTTCTTTCCCTCCCTCTGTTTATTCCTTCCCTTCTCTGTTCTCGGGATTCAGAAGCTGTGGATGTCAGATGCCAACTCCTTAAGGGCTGAAATGGTTTTATATAATAACAGAGACGGGGAGCCTACAGAATGAAGAAAGAATTTAATTCAGCTCTTGGGCTGAAAACGGGAACTGGAAATGAGGGGGGAGCATTCTTAAAAATAGCTCACTCGGAGAGAAGAATGCGGCTTGTCTCCCAGCCGGCAGGCACAGCCCTTGGGTGAATTATAGGAGCCTACTGTAGGCCTTGTGTGTTCTCTTTTGAAATGTTGATCTTGACTAATAGGAGGCTGTTGAATGGAAGGCTGCTGGTGACTGACACTCAGAGGGTCCTTGGCAATGGATGAGCTTGTCAGGCCTCCTTCTGCCGCCTGCACAGGCAACATGCCACTGGGTTACACACGTCCTGTTCCCTTCCACTAATGCAATGTCTATCGCTGAAACTCCAAATCCTTCACAGTGTACACCACTCACTAAAGGGGGATAGAGAAGCAGCCCGGGCAGCCAGGGAAGGGGGGAGGTGGAGAGATATGGAAAAGAGAGAGGAGTGAGTCAGGAGGCACTAATGGAGCACCTTGAAGACCCCACTGGCCCAGAGAGAGACAGAGGTGGTGGAGGGGAGAGTGAGGAAGAGAAGAGAGGGAGAGAGAGAATCTTCCCCCAGATGGGGACAGAAGCCCACTGGAGAAGCCTAGAGAACTCAGAAAGATACAGAGACAAAGGGAAGGAGGAAGGTCAGCAAGGGGAGGAAAAGGAGAGGGTTCTGCACCTCTGGAGGCAGTAGGTTCCTTACTGGGAATGGGGCATAGCACCCTCCCCCATACTGCCAAAGATCCCTTCTTTCTGTACCCCAAACCTGCCCTGTGTGCACAAAAGGAGGTGTGCTTGATCCTGTTCTGTGGTCATCTTTGCTTCTGATGGACAACTTCTTCTAAACAGGAAGAGCATGATGCAAACCCTGCAGCCCTTGGAGGCTTTCACCGCAGTCCTCCCGCTTGGCAGGGGGTCCCCATCTGACGACTGGTGCCTTAGCCTTGTGCCCAACGCATTGGGTCACCCTTCTCATCCTCTGGAAGGTTTGCCTTTTGTTGATTACAAGTCCAAGTGTTCCATCTGCACCCCCTCAGGCTCCTCCACGCTGGGCAGTGATGCCCAACTCCCCCTTGCCCCATCTGAGATGCCCGAGAAGGCATGTGTGGACACAAAGTGACTTAGCACCCTTACTGTAGCATCTCCAAGATCTAAATCAACAAGGGGGAGAAGGGGAAGAGGGCCGGAGTTCTGTCCTGCTTTCCTGGTGCCTGGTATGTCTGGTACATCGAATGCTCATATCCCCTCAGCAGTCACCATTCCCACCCCTGCTGACTGTTCTCACCTTGAGCACGTGAGCGTCTTGGCCTTCTCTTCCTTCCCTTCCTGGTCTCACTTTCTCTCTCCCCTTACTGGAGCTTCCTGGGGTTGCGTCCCAAATAACCTGTGTGCCTCAAATTCTAGTTTTCTGGGGGAACCTAGCCCTAGACAGGGGCTGTATGGTGGGAACAGTTTCCTCCCCTGGCCCACGTGAATGGAGGGAATGTAAGTGCTGCTGTGTCGCCACATGTCACGCGTGAGGGGCTCTTTATCATCGCTTGTTTGGGGTGACTGTTCTTTCTGGGTTTCCTGGAGATCACCCAGGGAACTTTCTAGAGCCAAAGTGTATCTCCATGGGGACTGTCGGACAGGATGGGCTTAACTGATAAACAACCGAAAAACTAGAAAACACTGGAAAAACAATAAGCGCAGTAACCTTGGCACTTGGCCAGACATACTTTGAGAATTAACAACCCAAATCGACTCAAAAGCCCCTGAAGCAAACCATGAGCTTAGAGTGAGCTGATTTGGCCTATTTCAGCCCATCTTGAACTCTGATTGCCGAAGTAGAAATGTAGCTGCCTCTGTCCCCCAGGAAGAATGATCCTGGGGCCCTAAGAGAGGTTCTGAGGTATCTGGGAAGATTCTGATTGTTGGAGAGCGTAGGCTGGGGTTCAGTCCATGCTCCACTACACTCTAGTTGCGTTACCCTGGACCAAAGATTTAACCTCTCTGAGCCACAGTTTCTCCACCAGCAGAAAGGGGCCATAGCACCTCACAGAATTGTGGTGAAAACTACTTAATGCATGTCAAGCAGCTAACATGAAGTGAAGCTTCCTTTTGCCTTATCTTCACCCACCTCCAAGGGAGCCACACCCCTCCTCGGTGCGCAGAAGCCATGTTTAGGGTGACAAGGAAGCGTGCCTGGGAGACCCCAGCCACACGATCGGGCATTGAAAGGCTGGACGCCACATGTAGCCAGTCTGTGTCTGTGGGCGTGGGAAAGAGACATAAACACTGATGGGCATTAAACACGAGTTAGACATGCCATTCCGCGCCACCAACACATTTCAAAAGTGCACATCACAAGGCTCTTGTTGAAGCCCTGGCAGCCAACCAGGGTCAGGCACAAAAGGAAGCTGTTTCCTCGCTGGAGCTGCCGGGTGGTCGGGCGTGGCCCGGCGTCACGTCATTGCACAGTGCAGGCTCTGCTGTGATTTCCTGCCCTTACATCCGTCCTTTCTTCTGTGACCCTTGAGCGAACATCCCAGGTAACAATGCCCCAGCCAGCGGGAAAGACCAGCTTTCACCTGACCATCCCTTATGTCACCAGCAAAGCCAAGTCAGTGAAATGACTCAGGGCCTCTTGTGTAGACACACAACTTTCTGGGGACCTCACCTTGGCCTTTTCTCTCCCTTGGAATACCAAATGAAAATTTTCTTTTATCCATAGGCTGAGAAGAGGTAGAAGGTCTGTGACGCAGCTGGCCTAAGCCAGGCTTCGTTGCTGGCAGACAATCTGCAAATATTTATTGAGGGTCCGCTCTGTACCAGCTCTGTGCCAGGCCTGAGGGGCAAACAGAGATGCCCTGTGTGAGACAAGGAGCTTATGTTCAGGCTGCAAAGGCCAGACCGACACACAGGAAACCAGGGGATCCTGTTGACCCCCGAGCTGTGTGCTTTTACTGCTTGGAAGTGTGGGGAGGTACAGGGTAAGGCTTGGAAGTGTGGGAGGTACCAAGGCTCTCATCTTACTCTGATTTGGCACACACTTAGAATCTGGATGAGGCTGTGGAACTATTATTCCTTGCTTTCCCTGTGGAATCTCCTCAAAGAAGCACTAATTCTTCAGATGGGTTTCCACATGGTCTCCAGCCTTTCTCACTGTTCCTGCTGTTTTTTTTTTCTTCAAACTTTTTTTTCATTGTATAGTATAACATATATACAAAGCAAAGAAATAAAACAGCAATAGTTTTCAAAGCACTCTTCAACAGATTGTTACAGGACAGATCCCAGAGTTTGTCATGGGTTACCATATGATCCTCTCATATTTTTCCTTCTAGCTGCTCTAGAATATAGGAGGTGAGAGGGCTTAAATATTTTTTTTACCATCACAATCGACTTTTTTACCTTCTTTCTTTGTTTAAAATAACATATATACAAAAAAGCTAAACATTTCAAAGCACAGCACCACAATTAGTAGTAGAACATATTTCAGACTTTGACATGGGTTACAATTTCACAAGTTTAGGTTTTTACTTCTAGCTGCTCTAAAATACTGGAGACTAAAAGAGATATCAATTTAATGATTCAGCATTCATATTCATTTTTTAAATCCTATCTTCTCTGTATAATTCCTCCATCACCTTTGACCTTTCCATCCCTCTCTTTATGGGTGTTTGGGCTATGGCAATTCTAAATTTTTCATATTGGAAGGGTCTGTCACTAATATGGGGTAAGGAGATAGAACTATCTGATGTTCTGGAGAGGCTGGGCTATGTTTCAGGACTTCTGGACCAGGGATCCATCTGGAGTTTGTAGATTTCTGGAATGTTACTCCAGTGCATGGAACCCTTGTGGAATCTTATATATCGCCCTAGGTGATCTTAAGGATTGGCTGGAATCCTTAAGGATTGGCTGGAATGGTCCTGGTTGGGGATTGGCAGGTTATGATAACAAGGTCTAACTGAAGCTTGCATAAACGCAACCTCTAGAGTAGCCTCTCGACTCTATTTGAACTCTCTCTGCCACTGATACTTTATTAATTGCACTTATTTTTCCCCTTTGGTTAGGATAGAATTGTTAATCCCACAGTGCCAGGTCTGAATTCATCCCTGGGAGTCATCTCCCATGTCTCCAGGAAGACTTTCACTCCTGGATGTCATGTCCCATGTAGCAGGGAGAGCAATGATTTCACTTGCAGAGTTCGGCTTAGAGAGACCTAAGTCACCTCTGAACAATAGAGGTCCTCCAGAAGTAAATCTTAGGCAAGAGTAAGTCTCCTGATCGAAGGCATGGCCTATTAATTTGGGTGTCCCTAAAGTTTGACACAATATTGGGATTCTCTGATGGTGAGGTTTAATAGTTCCATATTATTGTCCCATCCCTCTGGGGACTTGGCCAATACTTTTCAATTATCTGCTTAATATACTCCAGGATGTATACAGGATTAAAGGAGCTCTTTTTTATTCTGTGCTTCCTGTGTTTCAATTGTTCAAATGGGCTATACAGATTGAATTAGATTATGCACTACAGAAAATTTCAGTTCCAGATCAAATAAAACTTTCTTCCATTGGTCTCAAAGAGGATGCATGGTTCTAAAATATAGACACTATCTTCCTTACCCCTATGTATTGATTTACTTTAACCCCAACCCGTTAGGCTTCATTCTTATCTCTAAATATCAGGTTATATATATATACATATATATATATAAAATAAATAAATATATATATATAAAACAGACTCTCAAAATCCAGAAATAATAATCACCACTCCAGACTTAATGTGTCTGCTCTAAAAGTTTATAAAGCTTATAAACAGGCCCCTGTTTTCTTATAAGTATTTTCTAAAGGTGACCATACCATTCTTGTTCTTTTGTTTCTGGCTTATTCTGTCTCACCAAATGTCCACATGTTCATTCATAGTTCCATGCCTCATGGCTTTGTTCCTTTATTTAGCAACACAACCCTCGTTCACAAGTATACACCACCGTTCGCCAATCTACTTCTCCGTCAGTGCATCCTTCAGCCACCTTTATGCTGGTCATAAAAGTGGAATCATATAGTATCTATCCTCTTGTGTCTGGCTAACTTCACTCAGCATTATGTCCTCAAGGCTTATCCATCTTGTCATGTGCTTCAGGACATCATTTTGTCTTACTGCTGCACAATATTCTATCGTAAGTTTATACCACATTTTGTTGATCCACTCATCTATTGATAGGCATTTGGTTTGTTTCCATCTTTTGGCGATTGTGAATAATGCTGCTATGAACATCAGTGTGCAAATGTCTGTTTGTGTCGTTGCTTTCAGTTCTTTCGGGTATATACCAAGTAGTGCTATTGCTGGGTCATAGGACAACTCGATATTTAGTTTCCCAAGGAACTGCCAAACAGTCTTCCATAGTGGCTGTACCATTATACATTCCCACCAGCAGTACATAAGTGTTCCAGTTTCTTCACATTCTCTCCAACATTCATAGTTTCCTGTTTGTTTAATAGCAGCCGTTCTTATGGGTGTGAGGTGGTATCTCACTGTAGTCTTGATCTGCATTTTCCTTATAGCCAATGAAAATGAATATCTCTTCATGTGCTTTTGAGCCATCTGTATTTGCTCTTCAGAAAAATGCCTATTCATATCTTTAGCCCATTTCATAATTGGGTTGTTTGTTCTTTTGTTGTTGAGTTATGTGATTTCTTTATGTATACAGGAAATCAAACCTTTGTTTGATATGTGATTTCCAAATATTTTCTACCATTGAGTTGGCTGCTTCTTCACCTTTTGACAAAGTCTTTCGAGGTGCAGAAGCATTTGATTTTGAGGAGTTCCCCTTTACTTATTTTTTCTTTTGTTGCTTGTGCTTTGGGTATAAAGTTTAGGAGGTTATCTCCTATTACTAGGTTTTGAAGATGTTTTCCTACGTTTTCTTCAAGAAGCTTTATGGTGCTGGTTCTTATATTTAGGTGTTTGAACCACTTTGAATTGATTTTTGTGTAGGTTGTAAGATAGGGGTCCACTTTCATTCTTTTGGTTATTGCTATCCAGTTCTTCCATGCCCAAATACTGAAAAGACTATTTTGTCCCAGTTCAGAGGATTTGGGGACCTTATCAAAAATCAGTTGACCATAGGTTTGGTGGTCTATTTCTGCACTCTCGATTTGATTCCATTGGTCAATGCTTCTGTCTTTGTGCCAGTACCATGCTGTGTTAACCACTGTGGCTTTATAATAGGTTTTAAAGTCAAGGAGTGTTAATCCTCCTACTTTGTTCTTCTTTCTTAGGATGCTTTTAGCTATTCGGGATCTCTTTCCCTTCCAGATGAATTTGGTAGTTAGCTTTTCCAAATCTTCAAAGTAGGTTGTTGGAATTTTGATTGGTACTGTGTTGAATCCATAGATGAATTTGGGGAGAATTGACATCTTAACTATATTTAGCCTTCCTATCCATGAGCAGTGAATGTCTTTCCACCGATTTAGATCTCTTTTGATTGCTTTTAGCAAAGTTCTGTAGTTTTCTGTGCGCTAGTCCTTTACATCCCTAGTTAAGTTCATTCCTAAGTACTTGATTCTTTTAGTTGCTATTTTGAATGGAATTTTTTCCTTAACTGACTGCTCAGCTAGGTCATTGCTTATGTATAGAAATGTTACTGATTTTTACACATTAATTTTATATCCCACCAGCTTCTGAATTTTTTTATTAGCTCAAAGTAACTTTGCCGTAGATTTCTCAGAATCTTCCAAGTATAGTATCATATCATCTGCAACTAATGAGAGTTTTACTTCTTCCTTTACAATTTGGATGCCTTTTATTTCTTTGTCCTGCCTGATTGCTCTAGCTAGAACTTTTAGCACAATGGTAAACAATAGTGGTGACTGTGGGCATCCTTGTCTTTTACCTGATCTTAGGGGAAAAACTTTCAGTCTCTCTCCATTGAATATGATGCTGGCTATTGGTTTTTCATATATTCCCTTTATCATATTGAGATAGTTACCTTTGATTCCTATGTTTTGGGGTGCTTTTATCAGAAAAGGATGCTGAAGTTTGTCTAATGCTTTTTCAGTATCAATCAGGATGATCATGTGATTTTTCCCTTTTGATTTGTTAATGTGCTGTATTACATTAATTGATTCTCTTGTGTTGAACCATCCTCTCATTCCTGGTATAAATCCCACTTGGTCATGGTGTATAATTCTTTTAATGTGTTTTTGGATTCAATTTGCTAATATTTTATTGAGAATTTTTGCATCTATGTTCATTAGGGAGATTCATCTGTAGTTTTCCTTTCTTATTACATCTTTACCTGGTTTTGGTATTAAAATGATATTAGCTTCATAAAATGAGTTAGGTAGAGTTCCTTTTCCCTCAATTTTTTGGAAAAGTTTGAGCAGGATTGGTGTTAATTCTTTTTGGAATGCTTAATAAAGTTCTCTTATTGAAGCCATCTGGCCCTGGGCATTTCTTTGTAGGAAGATTTTTGATGACTGATTGAATCTCTTTACTTGTGATTGCTTTGTTGAGATCTTCTATTTCTTCCTGAGTCAGTGTAGCTTGTTTATATGCCTCTAGGAATTTGTCCACTTCACCTAAGTTACCTAGTTTGTTGCCATATAGTTGTTCATAGTATCCTCTTATGATTTATTTCTTCAGGGACTGTGGTAACTCACCCCTTCTCATTTCTGATTTTGTTTATTTACATCTTCTCTCTTTTTTTACTTTGTCAGCCTTGCTAGTGGCCCATCAATTTTATTGATTTTCTCAAAGAACCAAATTTTGGTTTTATTATGATTCTTTCTATTGCTCTTTTGTTCTCCCATTCATTTATCTCTGCTTTAATCTTTGTTATTTCTTTTCTTCTATTTGCTTTGGGGTTAGTTTGCTATTCTTTCTCAAGTTCCCCCAGGTGTGCTGTTAAGTTCTCGAGTTTTCCTCTTTCTTGTTTTTTAATATAGGCATTTAGGGCAATAAATTTCCCTCTCAGCACAGCCTTTGCTATATCTGATAAGTTGTATTCTCATTTTCATTCATTTCCAGATAACTACTGATTTCTCTAGCAATTTCTTCTTTCAACCACTAGTTGTTTAAGAGTGCGTTGGTTAATCTCCATGAATTGTGAATGTTCTTGTTCTTTGGTGTTTATTGAGATCCAGCTTCATCCCATTGTGGTCAGAGAAAGTGCTTTGAAAATTTCAATATTTTTAAATTTATAAAGACCTGCTTTGTGCCCCAGTATATGATCTACCCTGGAAAATGTTCCATTAGAACTAGAGAAGAATGTATATCCTTGTGCTTTGGAGTGCAATAACCTATATATGTCTATTAGGTCTAATTCATTTATCAAGTTATTTAACATCACTATTTCCTTGTTGATCTTCTGTCTGATTGTCCTATCTATAGAGGAGAGTGGTGTATTGAAGTATCCTACTATTATTGTTGAAACATCTATCCCTCCCTTCAGTTTTGTCAATGTCTCTCTCATGTACTTTAGAGCTCTTTGATTGGGAGCATAAATATTTATGATTGTTATGTCTTCTTGGTGAATTGACCCTTTAATTAGTATATAGTGTCCTTTTTTTGTCTCTTATGATGTATTTACCTCTAAAGTCTATATTGTCTGATATTAGTATAGCTACTCCTGCTTTCTTTTGGTTACAGCTTGTATGGAAAATCTTTTTCCATCCTTTCACTTTCAATTTCTTTGTATCCTTGTGTCTAAGATGAGTCTCTTGTAAGCAGCATATAGCTGGATTATGTTTCTTAATCCTTTCTGCCAATCTGTATCTATTAATTGGTAATTTAGTCTGTTAACATTCAAAGTTATTACTGAAAAGACATTTCTTGATTCCACCATCTTATCTTTTTAATTTATCTGTCAGATCTACATATCCTTTCCCTCTTTCTCTTTGTATTCTTTAAATTGCCCTTAGTGATACTCTTCAATTCGGTGCCTTCCTCCAGATCTCCCTCTCCTGTCTTCTTTTTATCAGCCAGCAGAACTCCTTTTAGTATTCCTTGTAGGGCTGGTCTCTTTTTGACAAATTCTTTCAGGAATTCTTTGTCTGTGAAAACTGTAATCTCTCCCTCAATTTTGAAGGACAATTTGGTTGGGTACAGAATTCTTGGCTGAAAGTCTTTCTCTTTCAGGATCTTAAATATTTCATACCACTGCCTTCTTGCCTCCAGGGTGGTAGTTGAGTAGTCTGAACTCGGTCTTATCTGGTTTTCCTTGTATGCAATAGATTGTTTTTCTCTTGCTGCTTTCAGAATTTTCTGCTTCTCTTCAACATTTGACAGACTGATTAGTATGTGCTTTAGGGAAGGCCTATTTGGATTTATTCTGTTTGGAGTTCATTGGGCTTCTTTGACTTGTATGTTTATGTTCGTTGTGAGGGTTGGGAAGTTTTCCCCATTATATCTTCAACTACTCTTCCTAGCTCTTTAATCCTCTCTTCACCTTCTGGGACACCAGTGATTCTTATATTTGTGCACTTTGTTTTGTTTATCATTTCCCTGAGTTCCAATTCAATTTTTTCCATCTTTTTTGCCATTTGCTGTTTTGAGTTTTTGAAGTCTGTTATCCTGTCCTTTATATCACTTATTCTTTCTTCTGTCTCTTCAAATCTGGTGTTGTGTGCCTTTAGTATGTTCTTTATTTGGTCAACAGAGTCTTTAATCTCTGTGATATCGGCTATTTTTCTATTTATTCTTTCAAATCTCTCTTTATGCCCTTTTACTGTCTTCTTAATCTCCTTTATGTCATTTGCTATCCCACTTATTTTACTAAGTAGAGTTGTATGAATATCTTTGATTAGTTGTTCCAATGCCTGTGTCTCCTCTGGTGTTTTAATTTGGCCATTAAGCAGGGCTGTATCTGTCTGCATTGTGATATGCTTAGTACTCTTCTGCTGTCTTCATGGCATGTAGATATCTTGATTGATTTCCTTGGGGAGTTGATTTCTTTCAGTAATCTAAGGCTTTGTGTTTGCAGGATGGTTGTACAGCAGGGAGCAGGGCCCAGGGTGGGTCACTCAGGGTGGTGATTTGTTTCAGGGCAGATATAGATGCAGGTAGGGGATGTCACGCTGATGCTTGTGAACGTGGGTGCCCAGTGGCCAAGGAGGATGTAGCTATGCGGGTGCACTGGTCTGAGGGGTGTGACCTTGGTGTGCACTGGTCTAAGGCATGGGGCCCTTTGTGCACATGCACAGAGCTGTGGCAGCAAATCAGTGTTATGCCTTTGTGGATTGGGGGCAGATGTGACTTGGCTGCACAGGTGGGCACTTTCTCAGAACTGGGAAGGGAGGTTGAGGGCTGTGTGCATGCTCAGTTCTAGGACTGCTGTAAAGTGTGGTTCCCACAGCTGAATGATAGGATTGCATGCATACGCATGCATGGGACTGGGAGTGCCATAAACAGATACGCAGAGCTCGGGGGATGGGGGGCAGAGTGAGATTGTGTGGCATATGGGTAGGGGGACAGGGGTAACCTAGGTATGAAGGTTAGTGCCCGCAGCCTTTATGTGCTGGCAACAGCCTATAGGGAGGGGGAGGTAGTGCTCGGGAGGGGTGTAGGAGAGGTGGGTTGGGCTGCAGTTGGGGTGGGGGTGTAGGGCATGTACGTGCACTGGGGGCTGGTGGGGTGGGGGGGCGCCTTGAGCATGGGGAATGGGAACAGGTGACCCATTCAGGTGCGTGGTGTGTGGGATGAGTTGTGCTGGTGAGGGTAGTTCACTCGAGGAACATGGTCTGGCTTACTTCCTAGTCCTACGCCCCCGTCTGTGCACTCCTGCGGACTCCGCAGCTCCATGCCTCCGTGCCAGGCTCCAGCTTTCTGCCTTGCAGTTCCTCGGCCTCTGCAACCTGGGCTGCCCCATGTGGTGCAGAAGGCTCTCCCAGGTCAAGTGCACTCCTGAATCACAGCCTCAGTCACCCTCCTGTCCCTTATCTAACTTTTCCGTGGAGCAGGGCTAATCTGGAGCTCCCCATTGGTGTTTTTGACCTGTGTCTTCAGCCCAGTATAAGTTGAATGCCATCAAGCTAAGCATAGAAGCATTCACAAAGCATTTGCATTTATCAATTAGTCCATGCAAATATCTTGCAAGGGAGATTCTGCTATTTCCATTTTTCAGAGAGGAAGCTGAGGCTGGATAAGGTGATTGACGTTCCTGGGATCACATAGAGAGTTGATTTTCTGACCTATGTGGTGATGATCCTTTGAGTCTCCACAGGAGCAGTGCTGGTTTAAGGTGTCAAAGAAGCTGGCAGACTCAGCTCTGCTTTTTAGCTTGCAAAAATATCAGTCCATGGAAGCAGGCTCCTCTAAAAATGTCACATAGATAGACTCTAAATCTTAAAAAAAGGAAAAACTTCTGCTCATACTTAATTCCTATGTACCTATCCATCTATCATAGGTAACTATTTGAAAAAACGTTTATAAACACTTTCCTATTTATAGACTTTAATGCCTCACATTATGTGTCAGTAGGATGTATTTTTTCATTTTGTCATGAGTCACTGAACCCCATTGGCCAGACTTTTTTAGGCCTGCCCTCAGTTCTACCCAGCCTATTCACCATTTCTGCTCTGCATGAAGCAATTTGTCTTACTGGGATTTGAGGGGTCCTGAAAAAGAAGACCTCTATTTCCCACCTGAATTCTGAACTACTGGGGCAGATTGAGAAGCCCTTGGATGGACAATGGAATAGCAACTTCTTCACAAGCAAAGCTGATGGTGGAGGCTTAGGCATGTGGCAAGTATGGGCTTGATAATGCTGAACCCCCGAGGTGTCAGGTGCTGGGCTATTATAGTTCTCTCCCCATATGTGGGACCAATGTCGAACTTGGAGAATATAGAAGAATGCAGGCTTCTTGCAGGCAACCAGTACTCAAAGAGGAAGGGGCTATTTGGTAGTTTCTGCCAGCTTACCAATCCAATCAGGAAAGTGCAGCATGGGGAGATGTTGAGGTTAATATGTGGATGAAACACCCTCTGCCCCAAGTGTGCAAACGACATAACATCTGCACAAAAAGGTGGGGTCACTATAAGGGCACCCTTACTAACCCCATGTAACTTGACTCTAGCTGTCTTGGAGACAATTCAGAACTTCAAGAGCTGAATGCCATTTTTCAGTTAGCTGCCTGGGGTTCTTACTTGGATGGGGATGAGAGGGTGAAGAGACAGCCATAGAGGGATGGTTACAACCTTTTGCTGCACTGTGATTCTTAGTAATGTGGTGATTAAGGGCATGGCTTCTTGGGGTCAGAGCAAATCCAAAGGAGATAATAATAGTGCTTATTGGGTTTTGTATGGATTAAATTAAATAATTCACAATACCAAGTGTTTTGGTTTGCTAAAGCTGCCAGAATGCAATATACCCTGAATGGGTTGGCTTTTACAATGAGGAGTTATTAGTTTACCCATTAACAGTTCTAAGACCATTAACATGTACAACTCAAGGCATCAACAGGATGATGCCTGGACTGTGAAGACAGGCTGCTGGCATCTGGGACACCTGTGTCACATGGGAGGACACATTGCCAGCATTTGCTAGTCCCTCACTCCCAGGTTTCATTGCCTTTAGCTTCTGGAAGTCACTAGGCTTCCTCTCTGAGCTTCGGTGGGTCCTCTCTTAGCTTCTCCAGGACTTTTCTTTAAGAGTTTCTTTTAATTTCATCTCTTTTAAAAAACTTCAGGAAAAAGGTTAAGATCCACCTTGGAGCAACTCCTCAACTGAAATAACCTAACCAGAAGTTCCCACCTACAGTAAGTCTATACCCACAGGAATGGATTAAAAAAAAAAAAAAAAGGCCTTTTCTGGGGTTCATAAAACAGCTTCAGACCACAACACTAAGCTATGAGTTTAGCACAGTACCTGGCACATAGTCACTGCTTAATGAATACTTGCCCTTGTTACATAAAACAAAATACCTTACCTGATGTCATCACGTGTAGCTGATAAGAGCTCCTTCAGCTCGGTTTTCTTATTTGGCTGGTGGCGACTTAGCTCATGTCTTGCCTTCCCTCCTCCTGGGGCCCTGTGCATACCTTACTGGAGTTCCAACTTCAGAAGCCTGCCTCCTTCTCTCCCACTACAAATTCCCTGAACGCAGGGACAGTATGATTGGAAACTGAGCCTATCCCTGAACTCAGGAACAGTGTGATAAAGAAACTGACCCTGTCATTATTATTTGGTGTAGTTTAGGGGACAGAGTGGCTCACATGCATCGTCTGAAATTCTACCAACCAGCTGGTGCTTTTGTTCAGTTCCTCCTTTAAAACACATCTCTACTCTGGGGTGACCATCCATCATTTTTATGTTAGTGTAAATGAATTCCACCAGGGAGTTGCCTCCTGTCTCAGAGCTGAACTCACTATGCTAATGGAACAAGTGATTGGATTAGGGAAAACTAAAGGGGATAATTGTGGAGTTGAGGAAGGGAGCCTGGGAGGAAAGGACAGGTTGTTCTAGATGCTCAGAGAGGGACATGGAAAGGGAGATTCATTTTTTCATGCAGAAGAAACTCCTAGGAAGCAGGCAGTTCACAGACAGCCCCCAGTCTTGGTCATTGCGCCACTATCTCTCTTTCCTGCTGTCTTGTATATTATGCTTCAGCATTGGACCTAGCACCTGCAATAAGAGCAAGCCCTATCTATATAGTGATGTTCTTTTTGACAAAACTGCCTTTTAGGTAAATACTTTTTGGGCCAATCTCACTGAATTAACTATCTGGGTCATTTGAATTTCTTCTCCAGGAAATAATTATGGCCTTTGGGAAATATAAAGTGTACTGCAGTTCTGAGAGTGGAGAAAATACCATCCTCCCTCTCTCTGTGCTGCCTCTTTCCATTTCTCTTGGACCCAGGGAAACATCTGCAGTGACTCCTGTCTCAGGGGTCCTGAGTTGCTTTGGATAGCTCTGGGGAAATTCCTTAGGCATTCAAGGTAGCTCTGCACATAAGCAAGATAATGTTTATATTACTTTTTCGCATGTGAGAGCAATGACTTCTTGCCAAGCAGTTAAAATTTTTTTTGGAAAAATAACATTGCATGGATTCCCATACCAATTCTGGAAGGTGAAAATAGAGAAATAAGCGTTGTCATTGCCATGCTGTAGCCCTGGGATGACCAAACTACTTCACAGCGGGAGGCAAGAACAAAAACCCAAAGACCTGAGTCGGGGAGTCACTTAGCTCGTGGGAGGAACCAAAGCCGCTGTGATGGTGGACGTGAAATGTTGTGGAAGCAGTGCCAGCCATGCCTCTGACTGGAAGAGACAAAAGTCACCTTGAATAAGAGAATGGCCCTTCTTAAGTTATAAAATTATAAGACAAGGAGACTGCCACTGCCCTAGGGTGGATAGGTGGATACCCTTTGTGGCTGAACAAGCCTCTTCCCAATACTCCTTGGGAAAAGCAGAACTGGAAGGAGGGAGTAGCAGGAAAGTTTTCCAAGGTCTTCGTAGAAGGAGAAGTAGAAGGTAGGAGTTGAGTGATTGAGTAGAAGAGTGATGACAGTTTGTACCCCAAGTCGCTGATGTTCAGTGATGTAAGACCTGCTGACCAGAAAGGAAGCCAAGGGGCCCAAAAGTGAGCTCAGCAAGGAGGAAGGGAGGCCTGGGCTGGTGATCCAGGCTCATGGGCAGGGACTAGAGGCTCTTGTGTGTGGATATGGAGTATGGGGCAAGGGCGAGGTCCAGGGTGAATGGAGTGCCCTCCAACTGTGCATATGGAACTGGTTGAGCGTGAGAGTGAGAATCAAAAGAACTGTCACCCCACAGCCCAATTTTGGGCATCATGGGCTGTGCAGAGGCTTATACAAGTGAGGGCTGCTCTGTGCTGTTGGGTGATTGCACACCACGTGGTTGCATATGGTTGTGTATGAGAATAGCACCTCTGAAGCTGGGCTTCAGCCTGCATGGCTGGGCACTATGGGTCTGACCCTGGTGCAAGATCTTCCATCCAGCTCTACAGGACCAGTTTTTTCACTGTGACACCATGTGGCAGCAAGAGAAGCAATGGTAAGAGTGGGGGCTTAGAAGCAAAACTCAACTCACCTCTTTGAATTGAGCAAGGCACAGGAATATTGGGAAATGGGAATAATGAAGTTCCAAAAGAAAGAATTTGACATCCAGCTAAGGGGTGAAGGTGAGAATTAATGATTGAAAAGTAGAAGAGATATGACTGGTTTGTACCCCAAACTTGTTGAATAGGCCATACTGGTAAAATAGGATCTTTCTTTTTAAGAAAATGTCATCTTTTTTGGGTGAGGTTAAAAGAAAATCTGCATTTTGGATTTCATTTCATATTTTGATCCATTGCACATCCAAATATACATGTTTAATCAGTTTGTCCTTCTCAATAGGGTAAAGATTCATGTATTAATTTGGTGGATCCCAAAGGGGAAGTATTGGCCTCCTTTAACTTATTGATGGAGAAGAGACCTGTGTCATTAAGCCGATTTTGTCCCAGATATGAGTTTGCTGCACTCTGTGAGGAAATGCTGTCTTAGAATGCATTTCTCAGATGCAAACCCTGAACCAGAGATTCATGTGAAACTGATCTATTAAGGAAATGTTCCCAGAGGAGACTAAGAGGAAGTCAAGCAAGGGTGTGATCGCAGGCAAAGTCCCAGCCTCAGCCTGATCCCACAGGGTGCTCTGGAGGGCGTGGCAGACTTGAGGCAAGGGGGTTGGGGCTGTCATGTGCTCTAAACAGTCTGTCCTCAGCTAAGGGCCACCCTGGGAGGTCATACACTTCCAGGAGAGCGCTCTGAAGCCCTGAGACAGGCGTCCTAAGAGAGACGTAGGTGTAGCTGTCAGAAGCAAAGGAACACACAGCTGGGAGAGGGGTTCACAGAGAGGGTAAAAGGGATCCTTGGGGATCCAGGCAGAACACTGCCCCCTGTCCCACCTCACTGTTGAATAGCTTGTGTGTCTCGTGTTGACTCCTTTCCCCTGGAACTGGTTTCCAACCTGATACTGTAGAGGAGTGTGAAACTTGGGAGTCAGATAGACCAAAGCTGAGGATGGTTTCTCAGCTCACCAGCTTTGGGACCTTGGGCAAATGACTCTGAACTTCACTTTTCTCATTGGCACGGTGGGGACAATCATTCCTCCCTTACAGCATGTTTGCAAAGATAAAAGAGGCAGTGCCTGGCTCACTGCTTGGCACCCAGGAAGAATTTGTGAACTGCCAACCTCCTTCCCCTACATCCCCCTCTCTTTTCTCAGGGAAGAACAAGTCACCCATGAGCACCAGGCCTGCTGAAAAGTCCCTGCGACCTGCTCATTTTGTTTATGTACCATTCTGGGGAAGGTAACAATTTAGATGGCAAATTGCACTGCCAGAGTCAGGGAGTTGGTGTATTAATTCCTGACTATTTACTGTGACAGGTTTAAAGCCCAATATCTAAGGGAGTGCTGGGGCTCCCACTCCAAAGCATGCAGAATTGCAAAGATGCCACACCTTGCTGCTTCCTAGCAGCATCTCAAGCACTGACTACCAGTTTCCATCATCCCTGCCCATGGGGGCTAGAAGGTACATCTGGGGAGCACCCGAAGGGTTTTGATTTTACCCTGTTTCCTCTCCCAGTAGCTCAAGGTGAGCAACCGGCTTCTGGGTGTTGGGAGGAGCCCACCCTTCCCTTCTCAGGTGAGCACAAACAAGCCCTTCCTCAATGCTGTGTAGCTCACCTGGCTGTTGGGGCCCACTGGGGTCAGACCACAGGGCCTGCAGCCCAGGAATGACCTGGGAAGTTGCATGGATGAAGCTCCTGTCTCTCTTTCAGTTCAGGCCTCAAGCAAATGTCGGTGTTAGGTGATATGATCTCCACGCTGCAAGTCAGGATACAGAGGCTTGGATAAGCTCCCACAGCCAGAGAAAGGTAGAATCCAGTATAAAACTGAGGCCTTCCTTATTCTAACCTGAGAAGCACTGGCCATGCAGCCTGCCCACAGGCCTGCATGGGGAAGGAGGGTCAAGGGTCCTTTTTTTCAACACATAAGACAATCCATGTGGTGGCTCCTGCTAACACCCTCCTGATGACTTTCTCCCTAACCCTGCTTAAGAGAACATTACTCCATCTCTTATAGAGCAATTTGGTGGGTGCATTTTATTATTGTGCATGATCTTGGAGTCTCACCCTCTACCCAGAACAGCATATTACAGCATTTCTTATAAACAAATTACTTACAATGAATGGGAGGGCATTTTATTCACTAGAATTTCTCAGTCTGTGTAAAATCATCCCCATGCCTTGGGGGTTGCTGGGTAGTGTCTGAGTTTAGTAGAATGTCCGGCACCAAGGAAATCCACAATTGCTGTCATGATTATCATCACTGGCAGCCTTTTTAGCTGGGGTACTCCTTTGTGTCTTGGGTGGGGAGTAGGAGGCTTCCTTCATTTAAAATCTGAGTCTATTTCTGGAAAGTTAATTAGAAAACAAAAGTTTTCTGTGATAGCTACATCCAAAAATTGTTTAGCCAGCACTGTCCAGTAGACCTTTCTGCAATTATGGAAAATTTCTATGGTCCACACTGTGCAACACAGTAGCCGCTAGTGGCTGTTGAGCATTTGAAAGGTAGCTAGTGCAAATGAGAGAAATAATTTTTAATTTAATTTAATTTTAATTAATTCATATATATAGCCACACGTGGCTAGTGGCTACCAATCTGGACATTTTGTACTTAGCCCGTATTTTGTGTGACTTACAGGAGCTATAAAAACATTAACCATAATACACATGAAGGCCCTGAAATGATCTATTGCTAGAACATTGAACTCTAATGAAAAGAAAAATTACATAATTGTATCAATTGACACAGAAAAAACATTTGACAAAATACAATACCCATTCATGATAAAATCTCTCAAAAAACTAGGAGAAAGGGAACTTTCTCACCTTAATAAAGAGCATCTACATAAAACCAACAACCAACATAATACTTAGCAGATAAAGACTGAATGCTTTGCCCCTAAGTTCAGGAACAAACTTATAGTGTCAGAAAAGGCCAAGTAGAGAGCTGGGATTTTCATCCCCATTGCTGTAACAAGATTCAGTCACTCTGTAGTGTCAGTGAAGACGCTTGGGGAACCTGGACTCTAACCCCCACCCTGGAGTGACAAGGTACCCTTCCACCTCCCTTCTGGGAGGGCATCGGAGGAGGGCCAGTGGAGTCAGGATTCTCACCATCACCTAGTGGTAGCAGTGGCATCCATGGAGACCATGTGGGGACCCGAACTCCTACCCTGCCTAGCCATAAGGTCAGGTTGAACGAGTACATTAGAAAAGAAGTGATGTCTCAAATAATTAACCTAACCTCCCACTTGAAGAACTTAGAAAAAGTGGAATAAAGCAAACCAAAGCAAGCAAAAGGAAGGAAATAATAAAAGTAAGAGAAGAAATCAGTGAAATTGAAAACAGGAAAAAACAGAGAAAACCAATAAAATAAAAATCCATTTCTTGAAAAGTTTAATCCAATTGATAAACCCAAGAAAATTGTTTTTTTTTTGTTGTGGCTTCTTGTTGATAAAACCAACAATATAAAAAGAGAGAAGACACGATTACAATATCAGGACCGAAACAGGGGAATCACTATAGGCCCTACAGACATTAAGAGGATAATAAGGAAACACTACAAACAACTCTACAACATAAATTTGACAACCTCCTTGAACCAGTTCCTTGAAAATAGACCATTTCTTTTAAAAACACAAACTACCACAATTGAACCGATAGGAAATAATAATTTGAATAGCCTTTTAACTATTAAGGAAATTGAATTTGTAATTTAACAACTTTCAAAAAGGACCTTTCCAGGCCCAGATGGTTTCACTGGATAATTCCACCAAACATTTAAAGAAGAATCAACACCAGTAGTACAGTCTCTTTCAGAAAATAGAAGAAGAATAAACACTTACTGTATTTATGTATTTATTGTATGAAATTAGTATTATCCTAATACTAAAGCCAAAGACATTAAAAAAAATAAAAACTCGGATCAATATCTTTCACGAACATGGATACAGAAAACCTTAAGATCCTTAAAAATATATTAGCAAATAAAATTCAGAAAGATGTAAATACATCTTCCATATACCAAGGATGCTGGTCTGATTCAATATTTGAAAATCAATCAATTGTATTTATCAGATTAATAGCCTAAAGAAGAAAAATCACATGATTGTATCAATGCAGAAAAAATATTTGACAAAATTTAACACCTATTCATGATAAAACTCTCAGGAAACAAGAAATAGAAGGGAACTTCCTCAACTTAATAAAGAACATCTACAACAACAAAAAACTATAGCTAATATCATACTTAATGTCAAAAGACTGAATGATTTATCCCAAGTTCAGGAACAAGGCAAAGATATTCTCTTTTATCATCCTAATTGAATATGTTGTGGTGTTTCTAGCCAGCATAATAAAACAAGAAAAAGAAATGAAAGGCATATGAATTGAAAAAGAAGAAATAAAACTATCCTTTTTTGAAGATGACATAATTCCAAAGACTATAACAAAAAACTCCTGGAACTAATAAGTGAGTTCATCAAGGTCATAGGACACAAGATAAAAATTCAAAAATCAATTGTATTTTTATATATTAGCAATGAATATGTAAACTCTGAAATAAAAATTGCAATATAATTTATAACCTCCCAGGAAAAAATAAAATACGTGTAAATCTAACAAAACATGTTCAAGATTTGTATGTGGAAAAATAGCAAATGCTGATGAAAGAAAGCAAAGAAAATCTAAATAAATGAAGAGACATACTGTGCTTATGGAAAACATGACTTAGTACAGATGTAATTTCTCCCCAAATCCCATGTAAGGTCTAATGCAAGTCTTATCAAAATCCCAGAAAGACTTTTTAGACATAGATGGAATTATTCTAAAATTTCTGTAGAAAAGGAAATAACTGGAGAGTTAAAATAATTTTGAAAAAGAAAAATGAGGTGGGAGGAATTAGAGAAATTGGCTTCAACACTTTGTTTGCACTCATCAAGACTGTGTGGCAGAGGTACGACAGATAGATCAAAAAAACCAAAGAGAAAACTTGAAATAGATTCACACAAATATGACCAAATTATTTTTGGCATTGGTGTAAAACCAATTCAATAGAGAGCAGAGAGCTTTTACCCAAGCTATTGTGTTGTCCATAGATAAAAAGAAAGAGAAAGGGAAAGGAAGGGAAGGGAGGGATGGAAAGGAAAGGGAAGGGAAGGAACACCTTACTCCTTTGACAGAATTAACTCAAAATGGATCACAAATTTAAATGTAAAGTTTAAAACTATGAAACTTTTAGAGAAAAAAAGTAGGAAAAAGTCTTTAGGATCTAGAGCTAGGCAAAAAATTCTTAGACGACATCAAAATTATGATTCATAAAAAGAAAACTTGATCAATTGGACTTTAACAGACTAAAAAATTTTTGCTCTGTGGCAGACCCTGTTAAAAGGATGAAAAGACAAGCTATAGCCTGGGAAGAAATCTTTTCAAACCACATAGCTGAGAAAGGACTAGTATGTGGAAAATATAAACTAAAACTTAAGCCATAAAGCAAATAATCCACTTAGAAAATGGGCAAAAGATAGGAAGAGATAGTTCCTATCTGTTTAGGATATACAGATAGCCTGTTCAACGTCATTAGCCATTTAGGGAAATGGAAATTAAAACCATAATGAGATATCACTAAACACCAGTCAGAATGGCTAAAATGCAAAGTAATGACAACAGCAAATGTTGGAGAGGATGCAGAGAAACTGGATTACTCCGATTTTGTTGATGGGAACATAGAATCGTCCTGCCACTCTGAAAACAGTTTGGTGGTTTCTTAAAAAAACTAAACATATAACTACCATATGATCCAGTAATTGCACTGCTGGGCATGCATTCCAGAGAAATGAAGACATATTAACACAAAGACCTTTATCTGAATGTTTGTAGCAGCTTTATAAATAATAGCCCCCAACTGGAAACAACTCAGCTTTCCTTCAGTGGGTGAATGGTTCAACAAATCGTGTTATAGTCGCGCTATGGAATGCTATTCAATAATATAAAGGTGTAAACTGTTGATATATGCAATAACCTAGATTTCTGGATGAATTGCCAGTAAACTATGCTGAGTGAAAAAAAAGCCGTTCTCAAAAGTTTTCTGATTCCATTTACATAACGTCCATGAAATTATAAAATTATGTAAATGAGGAACAGATTAATAGTTGCCAGACTTTCAAGAGGGAGTGGGTGTGGCTATAAAGGGGCCGCAGGAGGGATCCTTGTGATGGAAATGTTTCATATCTCGATAACAATTCTGGTTGTGATATTGGACTATAGCTTTGCAAGATATAACCATTGGGAGGAAACTGGGCTAAGGGTACATAGAAGCTGTCTGTATTATTTTTTACAACTGCATGTGAATCTAAAGTTTTCTCCAAATAAAAAGGTTTTTTTCTTTTTTTTTTAAGTGTTACCATTATTTGGGCAGTGGGGTTGTGGAAACTCCTTTTTTTTCCCCCTTCCCTCCTATCTATGCTCCTTCTCTCCCTCTTGACTTCCCTCCCTTCTTTTCTTTCCTTCCTCTCTCCTCCTTCCTTCCTTCCTCTCCTTCTCTCCCTCTCCCTCTTTTCCTTTTGGTGGGGACTGGACTCCCTCTCCTTTCCCTCTCCTCCATTAGCTTTCTCCCTGAGCACAAAATCAGAGAGGTCAGAGTCGGAAGGGCTCTTGTACGTCAACTGACCCATTAACCCATTTTCAAGCTGGTCAAACTGAGGTCCAGAGAGGCAGGTGACTTGTTCAAGGCCACAGTGTACCTCAGCGGCTGTGTTGCAACCTCAGGCGATGTTTCTTCACTGCCAGGGCAGTGTGCTTTCACTACTCCACGCGGTTTCTCTGCTGTATCAGCCAGGGTTCTCAGAGAAACAGAAGCTACAGAATACATCATCACTCTGCATAAAGAGGTTTATTATCAGAAACTGGCTCACACGATTTGTGGGGCTGGCAAGTCTGGATTCCAGAGGGCAGGCTACAGTTTAGGCTGGTAATTCTGGTAAAGATGATGCTGAAGTCTGGAGTCTCAATTTGTTAGGGAAAGCTGTCGGGCTGGAAATTCCTGTAAGAATGGATGTGGAAGCCCTGAGGCAGAACTTCTTCTGACTTCTGGAACTCTTTCTTTCTTTCTTTTTTAAGTGCACGTTTTATTTTGAGGCAATTGTGGAACCACAGGCTGTTGTAAGAAATAATAGCGATCCCTTGTACCTTTTACCCAATTTCTCATAATGACACCCTCTTCCATAGTGGCAGTACAATATCACACCCAGGAGATAGACATGGATACAACCAAGATGCAGAACATACTCATCACGGCACGGATGCCTTATATTGCCTTCTTATAGCCACACCCATCCCCTCCACCTCCTTTACCCCTGGCAACCACTCATCTGTTCTCCATTTCTATACTTTCCCATTTCAAGAATGTTACATAAGTGGAATCTGCAGTGTGGAACTTTAGGGATGGACTTTTTTACTCTGGAGAGTCATCCAGGTTGTAATGTGTATCAAGAGTTTGTGGAACTCGTATTTCTTGCTGTTAAGACCTCCAACTGGTTGGATGAGGCCTCCCCACATCGTGGAAGTTAGTTTCCTTTACTGAAGGTGAGTTGGTTGTAGAAGCTAATCTCATCGATGAAATACCTTTGCAGTAGCAACTAGGCTAGTATTTGACCAAACAACTGGACACCATGACCTAGGCAAGTTGGCACACAAAATCAACCATCACGTCTGGTTTGTCTGATTTTCTAGGAAATGACACACCTGCATGCATATAGTTAGGGGAGATCCTTCAGAGTCATCTCCTGAGTACTTATTTCCTAAATTACTCTTCTAAGTCCTCAACTGCGGTTTCCTCAATAATTGGCCAAACTTTTGAAAATATCATCTCTGGGGCCAAGTCTTTATCCTTTGAGTGGACTTTCAGGAATGGTAGTTATCATTCCACACCACAGGTGGGGAATGCCATGGGGCCCACGCAGGGTAGGGCTATCATCAGAGAGCCACCCAAATCCGGTCCCTTCTTCTGGAAATCAGTCCTCTCTCTACTCCAGGAATATGTCTGTCATGATACCTGCCTTCCTAGGCATAGAGAGGGGCACATGACCAAGCAGGATTAGAGTCCTACTCTAAGGTTTAGCATTGGACCTAGAGGAAGAGACTCCTTCCTCTCTGGCGGTAAAACTTTGAAGATATGAGTCTGGCTGCTTTCAGTTTCCACAGTTCTAGCTTTGAGGAGAAAGCAGGTCTCTCAGAAGAAGGGACGGCAGCTAGAGAGACTGTGCTGGGGTCACCTAGTACCTTGTTGCCATTTCACCAGCCATGCCCCTGCCCTTTCTAGGTACTTGAGCTCATTCATTTGTCTAGCTAAAGCTAGTTTGAGTTGGATTTCTGTTTGCAGTAATTTAAAGGTCCTGACTAATACCCTGGGTAATAGCATTCTCGGGCAAAAACAAGGTGTGTCTTTATGGTGGTGATACTGTTTCTCTTAGGTACCTCGTAAATGGTCTCTGGAGGCCACCATAGGAGGCGTCTCGAAACGTCTGCAGCAATGACATCATGGGGGCAGAAGATGCGTATGGCTTTCCAGAGGACAGAGTTCGTTTGGATGTAGAAGTTCAGTGACCTGAAAACAAGAGAGACTTCTTCCTTCATAATTCCAGTTTGTAAGGTTTCACACTTGGCATTTGACTTGAACTACTGAGAGTCTCCGGCACTTTTCCCCCTTAAAAAAACAGAAGCGAGGTGTGTCTTGGAGGTGCTGTCCTTCCTCCTAAGGAGGAGAAACCCTCTCCTTGCAGGCCCCCTGGGGAACTTAAATATTCATGGCACACTTGGCTTAGAGGCCTCATTTAGGAACAGGACACAGCGTCACGCTCTCTGTTCCATGCAGGGTCCTATTCTCCCCTCAGCTGGCTGGTATCACATGAAACCCTTCTTTCTTGACAGATAGCGCCCATTAGCTCCTGCAGGTGTAGGAGGCCCCCAGAACAATTCTTCCTTCAGGCTGGAGGGAATTAAGAAGGTCCAGCCATGCCTGTGCCTCAGGCCTTAGGGTGGGGTTCTGCACTGCTGTTACCTGGCCCTTGCTCTGTCCCCCAGATACTCAGCTTTTGGAACCACAAAGCTGAGTCAGAGCTAGAGGCTCAGCTCCTGAAGCTAGGCTCACTTGGCAGGGCCTGGCCCTCTCCTGCATGCCCTGGCTACCTCCCTATCACTTTACCCCATGGCTTCTCACTCCACCTGGGTGGCATATACTGCCAGCCACCCCGAGTTCCCCAGCCATGGCTCTGTAATCATTTGGCTCTGGGTTCCTCCCAGGGGAAGGCTTGGTTGGGCACATAGCTCTGAGCCCGTCTGAGTCCTGGGGTGCCATTAAGAGCTAACTTACTGAATACATCAAAGAACTAGATTCCAGGACAGCTCCCAGGAGGCGCAGTTGCCCCCCTGGGAGATTAGAATAGAGTGACAGCCAGGCACAAACTGGGCACCACCAGGGAGGGCTGGTGGGGAGGTCTTCCCAGGCTCTGTGTCTGCTCTGGTCCCACCAGACCAGATCAGATTTTGGAGGGTATCCCTGAATCCCGTGTATTCACAGTGTATTCAGTTTGTTCCAGGAATCCTGGACAGATAGTTTAGTTCAGTGACTCTGTGGTCAAGCAGGCCTGTAGAGGGCTCTGAGTCCCCTGGCCAAGGTCATGTGCAGACTGGCATGCGGCTGCTCTCCAGAGAGGAGAGCCCTACATCCAGACCAGGTAAGGAGAGAAGCCCCATACCTACCCCAATTTGCCCCTCCAAATGGAGCTTGTGCTGGAAAGCAAGGCAGAGCTTGTAGGGCTGTGCCTGAGTCTGCTGTGCTGGAGAGTCCCAGTGCCTGACAAGCAGACCCAGACTGGGGAATTCTAGTCCTGGTATCCCAATCCTCATTCTCGAGTGATCCAAAGGCATTCCTTAGGAGCCAAGGGGGCAGGTCTTCTAAGTTGTGCTGGCCTAGGAATTCCTGGCTGATTTCCAGGGGTGAATTAATTTAGGAGAAGCAAGTCTGGGGTAGACTTGAAAAGTCCATCCCTATTCCTTTTTTTTTTTTTTTTTTAAGCTCTTGTGTCAAACCCTGACAGAGGATTTTTAAGCCAGAAGTCCAGGTTATTCTGTGTTCACCCTAAAATAAATCCACTAGAGGAGCATTTTAGACATCTGAATAGTCAGCAATACTCTCTTGGAAGTAGAGGCCCAGAAGGTGGTGTGTTTGATGGCACAGTGATCCACGCATCACAGACACTGCTGTGCTAGGAGCACTGGCCAGGGCGGTTGAACCAAATAGGTGAGTAAATGTTGGTGGCAGAAGGAGAGAGAGGAGGGCAAGGAGCAGAGCAGGATAGGGGTTGGCCTTTCTGAGCCAGCAATGCTGGTGCAGCTGGGGAGAGGGCGAGGGAGGGGTGCTCTGGGGAACCAGAGAAGGAGGGAATGCGAAAGGATGGCAGAGACTCAGGCCAGGATGGGGACAGGTGCACGGGGACAACTTGGTCACTGATATCAATTCTAATTTCTTGACCAAAAAAGTAGTCTTTATGCTAAAAGGGAGTTTCACCATGAACGATTTAAGGAAATTCTCACGGTTATAGTCTCCTTGAGAAGAGACTTCAAGTCAAGCCCTATCTTGTTTATAGGGGCACAAGAAATCAAGGCCAATGGAAAGAATGGTTTCAACCAGCATTCACTGAGTGTCCACTTCACTCCGGGCACCGGCATTCAGGTCAGTTTCCTGGTCACCTGTCTGTGTCAGCATACAACCTTCTGGGCCTTACCTACCAAAACAGTGTCTACCACTAAGAAGATTTCTAATAGACTCCCCTCTTTGATTTATTTTGAATTGACAGTTTCACCTAGTGTGCTGACATGAGAATCCTCTCCACATTTTAGTGGAGTTTGACACAAGAGCCTCAAGGATAAGGCTCTCCCTCACCACCGCCTATTGGGTGTGAGGGAGAAAGAGTGGGGCATGGCACCTACTGGTTGCTCAGGGCAGAGGCAGGTATGGAAACCAACAGCTACGACACAATGCAGGGATGGAGTGAACAAAACCTGAACCCTGTGCATTTCAGAGACCAAAGGAAGTGGATAAGAGTTTGGGAGGCAGGAGGCAAGTGGTGAGAGAAGGAGATTTGAGTTGGGGAGCTACAGGGATTTGGAAGGCCTTGTAAATGAGTAGGGAGAAGGCAAAGACAGGCAGGACTGGGTTCCTGGGTTGTGTTGGAATCCTGGGAAAGGCTGGAGAGGGAGTCAGCAGTCCCTAGTGTGCCAAGTGGAAGAGTCAGGTGTCTTGTGTAGGTAATTGAGGGATTACCGAGATTTTTGAACTGGAAGTTCTGTGATTCTGATTAGCTCTGTTTTTTTAGGACTGTAACTGGCTATTTCTCATTTCTTCTCAGCCTGTGGATATAAATGAAGTTACATTAATAATGACACTGATGTTTTGTTCCCATAATTCCATATTCCCCTCCCTCCTGCTGAACTGCAGGAAACCAAGCTTCCTTAAAGGTCTCAACACAACTATGATATCTCCAGGAGGCCCTGTGGAGCGGGGTGTGGGGGATGTTCCTACTGGCAATTGCTGAGACTCCTGCTGCCAGGCCACTCTAGCAGCTCCTCAGAAGTGCCTGGGGCAGCAGTTTCCCCTCCCTGCTTCCCACACCCCCCTTCTTCCAGAACACTTGTGCTCACTGCTCTTCTGCACGTAATTTCTCCATCATCTCTCCGCTTATAGGGCCCCACGGCGGGGTTACTTAGGTCAGAATTGTCACAGGGTTCCATAAAACTTCTTTTTTCATTTGAGACCCGCCCCTTCCTTCCCAGAGCATGAGGCTGGGTTGGAGGCTCCCTTCGGAGGAAAAGTGTGCTGATTTGGGTTATTGTTGGAAGCTTTTCAGCCTCCTCCAAGTCAGGGCATCAGTGTGAGTTTATGATTGTGCTTAAGTGAATTCCCAGCAATTCAGAAATATTTTAGAAGGCAAATCAAATTGCGGAAGCTTTTTCATTGTGAATGCTAGGCAAATAATTATGTACAGTGGGAGGCAGGGCATAAAATGGAGAGTGGTCAGGTTCTAGAGTCAAACTAAGGCAGTCCAAATCCCGGTTCTGCCTCTTACTGTGTGACCTCAGTCAAGTTATTTACTTTTTCTGTGCCTCAGTTTCCTCATCTATGAAATGGGGATAAAAATGATATCTACCATATAGAATTGTGAAAATTAAATGGATGAAAAACTTTAGTGCAGCACTTGGCAGAGGAAAAACACTCAGTAAATGCAACGGTGATGATGGTGCTAATTCTGATGGGCACCTACTTTCAGCTGGCAATATGGATGAGAAAGGGGGTGGTAAAATTGCGGAGGTGAGGAATGGCATTACATTAGTAGGACTTTCAGCTGGGCTGAGATGCGGGACACTGCTTTGCTTTTCAAGGGGCGGAGTCGCAAGAGGTTGAAGAGAGTGTTTTCCTGGATAAGATTCAGGCCAGGGCCCAGAAGTGTCTTTATGGGGGATTTTAAATGTAGCTTTGCCCAGAGTCAGGAGAATAGATGATATGATCTGGGCAAGTATTGTCTCTGAAATTATATGGTTCTCATCACAGGGTGTGGAGGAGTTTGGAAAAGTGAACTATTAAAAAAAGGCAAGTTGCGAAAGGAGGGAATTATGCCGCCTTTTACTCTACACTCTGGATGTTCTGAGAGCAAGATGCTGGCGGGCACCAAGGCTAATTGAATAATTGCCGGAAGCCCTCATCTCTGCTCCTGATTTGGAGGTTCCAGGGACAGAAGCTTCCTTAGCTGCTAACTAGGGAAGGCTGGCTCACTACCCCCCGACCCGGGACACGGAGTCTTGGGTTTAGCCTGACAGGCAGGAAATGCCCTCATGAAATTCATTGCCTCAAGTTCTCCTTGGTTTTAGGCAGGAAATGCAGTGTGGTGGTGGTAATCCCAAGAAGCCCCCCAGATCCACTGTACCAAGGTTTCCTGTCCAGACTCGCTGGGTAGGATGCTTCGAGTGCTTTCAGTGTTTCATGTGGTATACCTGAGTTAATTCCAAGCACTGGGGATTTCATGGGGCATTAGTAGCTGAGCCACCACTGAGAAAGGGGTGTCCTCTCCTCACTAAGGCCCTCGATTTTAGTGTAGAAATAATGTTCTAATTCAAAGGCTTAAAAACATTAAAACTTTAGTAATAAAGTGAAGTTAATTTTAGAAAAAAAAATCCTCTTCCCATGAACACAATTATCTTGCACATTCCCCTTCAGTCTTAGCCATGTTGCGAATATACTTTAAAGATGTGCAACTACAGTTTATAACTTGCAGTCTAGGGTCTTGCTCAACGTTATGTCATAAGCATCATTAGTGTTGTTTATGGTTTTAATGATTTTTTAGGGCTTTATGAAAAATATTCCATTGAGTTACTATGCCATCATTTATTTAATCATCCCCTATTAATGAATATCGTGTTCAACTGATGGCTTTGATGATGACTTGCTGTAGGAATGTTTTTGTGTTTATACTAGATTTCTCCTATTATATTGTGCTTTTGGATAAAATTCACAGTGATGGCTTACTGGGTTGAAATGTGTGAATGTTCTTATTTTTAATACACGTTACCTTCCAAAATGATCCAGCCAATTTACAATATTAACAGCTACATATGAAAGTCACATTTCTTTCACAACCTCTCTCTCGCTGGCTGTTGCCATTAACATTTGTAATATTAATGTAGTAGCTGAAACCTGGTGCCCACATCTGCTTCAGTCATATTTCTTGAATTATCATTGACCTCCTCTATCTGACCCTTTAAACCAGAAAGACCTGCCTGCCCACCATTTCCTGCTGGCCTTAACTTTCTAGGACATCCCCACAATCTCTAAATTCACCCTGAAGCTATTTTCATTGATTCTTAAATCCAGCTAGCCTCTCTCTGCCCGCTTTGGGCCCTGCCAGATTTGAGGTTTGATTCTCTTTCAGATTCTTTTAATGTGGCATGTGTTCTGTCTAGTCAGCTACTTCAGTTGTTTCAATTAAGGAATTTCTGTTCTTGGTTTTCTGGGCAGCCTTTCTTTCTCTCTCAATGGTGGATACTGATAAAACACTTAGGCAAGTACTGGAGAACATTTTCACACACACTTGTTTATAACGTATTTGCTCTTTTCTATACCCTTTGCCATCTCATTAATTACTTCATTCACTCAGCAATTATTACTGAATGCCCAAGGTTTTCTGGATAGTGGCGATATGACAGTAAAGATACAGCATCTCTGCCCTCAATCAGGTCGCATTCTGCTGGGGAGACACACTGTTAACAGACGAGCTAGTGAATTATAATACATCAGCAATGAAGGGTGCTAAGGAGAAAAAAATGAAAGTAGGGTTAAGGGACAGAAGATGCTGGGGAAATATGGGCAATGGTGGGCTGGAACTGAGTGGCAGCAGCACCGTAAGATTATGAGCCTCTCTCCCCAGTTCTTTGTTCAGTGACCCTAGGTTGGTATGGACACGGTGGGAGTATTTGTATAGCACACCCAGGGAGTTCTTTGTCCAGGAAAGCTGGTTGTTAAACATTTACCAGAACACCACTGGGTATGGGATTGCTATTTTGTGTGGCTTGGTCAGGGAACACCTCACTGAGAACAATACATTTTTTTGAGGAAATATTTAGAAAGGAATTTCTGGGGGAAGAGAGTTCCAGGCAGAGGGAATAGCCAGTGCAAAGTCCTGAGGCAGGGTGTGGTTGGCGTGATTTAGACATAATAAGGAAGCTAGGGTGGCTGAAGCAGATTTGGAGGGCACGGGGAGCAGAAGATTGGTAAGAGACGAGATGGCAGGGAAGGTCAAAGGGGAGACTGGTAGGAGACAAGATTAGCTGTAGACCTTGCAGCTCATTGTAAATATTCCAGTTTTTACTCCTGGTTGAGGTGGAAGCCACTGGAGGATTTTGTGTGGAGGAACAACATATTCTGATTTATATTTTAAAAGGATCATTATGACTACTATGTTGAGAATAGAACATTAGGAGGGCAAAATCCCAATAATTTGGAGGCTATTAAAATAATCCAGGAGAGAATTGATGGTCGCTCAGTGTTGGGGATTGAATCATGTCACCACAAGACATGTTCAAGTCCTACCCTTAGTCCTTTGGGTTTGTGCTCATTTGTAAATAGGATCTTTGAAGATCCTATATTGAAATGAGGCCAAATTGAATTAGGGTGGGCCTTAATGCAATATGGTTGAAGTCCTTAAAAGCAGACAAAATTTGGATGCAACCAGTAGAAGCTGGAGGAGACAAGAGACAGATCACCATATGATGGAGGCAGAGATTGAGTTATGGATTAGCTGGCATGCTACCACCAGTACACTGTAGACTCCAGAGAAAGCATGGTCCTGCAAACACCTTGATTTTGGACTTCCTTTCTCCAAAACTATCAGACGATAAATTCCTGTTTGAAAGGTTTAGGAGGCGAAAGGGTGAGAAAGAAGGAAGGTGACCAGGAAATTTAAAGTGGGCGGGTTTGTTTCTGCACTCCCAGGCAGAGCTCACCTAACCCAAGATGGAGAGGGAGGTGAATCCGCGCGTGGGCTTTGGTGCCGGCAGCTTTTAAGGATGGAGGTCAGGTGACATCCGGAAGGGGCAGTTCATTACTTCTGGAAGACATGTTGGGAGGGGCGACACAGCCTCTGCAGCTCAAGTTGCAGTGCCCTTCCCAGTTCCCCTGACCTAACACTGTTGTTTGAGCCAACCAGTCTGTGGTATTTTGTTACAGCAGCTCTGGCAAACTAAGACACTCAGATTGGTGGTGAAGGTAGAGAGAAACTGTCAGAGTCTTGAATACATATTGAAAGATGAACCCACAGTATTTGCTAATGAAGCAGATTTGTTGTGTGTGAAAATGATGCCAAGCATGACTCCTTTCTAGTAAGGATTTTTCTTGTATTAAGTTTTAAGAAAAAGTTCAGGTAGATTTGAGGTATCATGACACAGCTTACCACCCAGCAGGTCACTTACACTTCATTCTTCTACACAAATCTTATTCTGAGGAAGTATTCCCTTTTAGCTATGTTTGATTCTAAGTGGGTCTGTATGGAAAAAGCCAACCAAGTATAACACTGAGGAAGACTGCTAGCTGTCCATTAAAATCTATTCTTTTTCTTTCTGAGGAAGACTGCTAGATGTCCATAAAAATCCATTCTTTCTCTTTTCCATACGTGGTAACAGAGAATATGTTGAGCTGGAGGCAGCTGATGTATCACTTGACGATGTGTGGGGCAAGGGGAGGTGAGTTGAAGTATTGTGTGCAACTTTCAGGTGATCTCCACTTGAAAGAGGAGCCATTTTTCTGGAATTCCTCTTTTCCTATCCCACAAGCTCAAAACAGATGTAATTGTGCCTATGATGGCTTTGATCATACAGCCAAGGACCATGGAGCAATAAGATGGAGAGGACCTAGGTTCTGGGATTACCATGTGGAGCAGAGCTGCCCTTACCCTCACTTACCTCAGCACTGTCATATGACAGAAAACATACAGTCCTTTGTTCAGCCACTTTTTCTTGGGGGTCCTTTTGTTTCAGTGGCTTAACCTTTACCCTAACTAGTAAAAAAAACCAATTGCAAAAAAACAAAAATCCTCAAACAAACAAACACACAAAAACACAGCAGAAAATCATAAACTGGAAAGTGACATAATCTAACTGAGGAAGGAAGTGTGAATGATCAGAGACTTGATGTAAGTGCAAAATAGCTGTAGACCAATGACCAAAGATCATCCAATAACTGGAGCACTTACAGAAGGCTGCCCCTGATTTTAGGTGCCATGCTGGGAACAGTGCAGAGAAAAACAGTGGGTGAGTAAGAGAAAAGAACATAGGAGTTTCAAAGCAGGAAGGTTTTCCCAGCATGAGATCAATATGTAGTGGAAAGTGGGGCCTGAGGTAGAAATCCTATAGAGGAAGTTGTTCTACTATGAAGAAGGCAAAAATGAGAAACCATTCTGGGAGAAGAAAATCTTGCAAATCACTGAGGAGGGGGGCAGGAATGACCAGTACATCTTTTTAGAAATGTGCCTTTTATTGTCCATGCACTAACCTTGATCTACACCAAAGGAGGCGAAAAAAGACACCTAACAACTTTCTCCATTAAAGTTAATGGGGAATCCCCTATAAAATCTAAGGGCAGAATATGACATAATGAATCTCTATGATTATTTCATGTTGCTTCCAAAAGATAAATAAGGCTCTTAAGGGATGTGTTTATTGGTGAACAATTTATGTCACTACACATACTATCAGCTGGAATGCAAAACACAATTGCAGAGAATAAGGCAGGAAATGATTACCAAGTTTGGCTCCAGCTGGTGCTGTACCCGTGGGAATACAGTAAATAATTGCCGAATCACAATGAATATAAATTGGTGCACTGGGCAAAAACTTCCAGAGAGCTAACGCATTCACATTCCTTCTTATTCTCTTTAAGGATCTGGAACAAACTGGCCCTGGGGGGAGGCAGCAAGGTTTCCCTTGAGGATCATTTTGAAGGCCAGTACAATATCTCTGGAAACGAGGAACAGAGTCAGAACCATATCCCAATACTCCAAGCTCTGATAGAGCCTAAGTTTCAGACAGTGGGATTGGACTTCTACCTTTTTCATAGTCTTCTAGGCAAGTCTGCAGTTAGAAGGGCTCTTCCTGCCTCCCTTCTCCCTGCATTGCCCTCACTCCCTCACTTTGACACTCTGAGGAGATTATTTCTGTAGGTCTACTTTTTACCTCCCAGATAGATATACCTCAGTCTCTTGTGGTTTGACTTCTACTTCACTACTGTGCAGAAGCTGTTTATGCTGTTGCAATTCAGATAATAAGCATGTGGGCTCTGAAGTGGGCCTGCTTGGGTTCAAATTCTGGTTGTGCCATGGGTTAACTCTGTGATGCTGGGCCCAGTTTACTCTATGTTAAATGAAGATGATAATTGTGGGGAGAGGCCATGCAGCATTGTTGTTCAACTCATGGACGCTCCAGCTAGATTGCCTGGGTTTGAATCTCCATTACTTATTAGTGGTATAACTTTGGGCAAGCTACTTAACCCTTCTTAAAAATGGATATAACAATAGAATATACTTCATATGATTGTTGTAAGGTTAAGTTACATGATCCATGACACCCAATCTATCAATAAATGTTACTATTATTATAATTGCATGGTTGTCATAAGGATTACTAAAAAAATCCAAATGAAAGACTTTAGCATGATGTCTAGGGCAGGTAAGCACTGGATTATTGTTTGCATTATTAATTAAGGTCACTGATTACCTCCCCTTTTAGTTTCCTTAGCTGCTCAAGCAAATACCATGGAATAGTTTAGTGTAAACAACAGAAATTTATTTGCATGGTTTTAAGGCTGAGAGAAAGTCCAAATCAAGGTATCATTAAGGTAATACTTTCTCCCTGAAAACTGTGGAGTACTGGGGTTGACAGCCAGTGAACTTTGGTTCCTAATTTGTCACATGGCAAGGCACATGGTGACATCTCCTGGTCTCTCCCTTCTCTTCTGGGTTCTGTTGAGGTTCAGATTCTGTAACTTTTTCTGTTTATCTGAATTTCATACCACTTTTAAGTGACTCCAGTAGTAGGATTAAGACCTGTTCTAGTTTGCTAGCTGCCAGAATGCAATATACTAGAAATGGAATGGTTTTTAAAAAGGGGAATTCAATAAGTTGCTAGTTTACAGTTCTAAGGCCAAGCAAATGTCCCAATTACAACAAGTCTATAGAAATGTCCAATCAAAATTATCCAGGGAATGATACCTTGGTTCAAGAAGGCCGATGAAGTTCAGGGTTTCTCTCTCAAGTGGAAGGGCACATGGTGAACACAGTCAGAGTTTCTCTCTCATCTAGAAAGGCACATGGTGAACATGGACAGGGTTCTTCTCTCATCTGGAAGGGGACATGGCAAACACAGCATCATCTGTTAACTTCTCCTGGCTTCTTGTTTCATGAAGCTCCCTGGAAGGCATTTTCCTTCTTCATCTCCAAAGGTCGCTGGCTTGTAGACTCTGTTCGTGGGTGCTACAGCATTTTCTGCTATCTCTGAATCTCTTTCATTCTCCAACATGTTTCCTCTCTTATAGGACTCCAGAAACTTATCAAGACCCACCCAAGTGGGTGGAGATATGTTATCACCTAATCCAGTTTAACAACCACTCTTGATTAAATCACATCTCCAGGGGAGATGATTTGATTACAGTTTCAAACATACAGTATTGAATAGGGATTATTCTACCTTTACAAAATGGGATTTAGATTAAAACATGGCTTTTCTAGGGGACATACATCCTTCCAAACCAGCACAAGACCCATCCTGATTGAGGTAGACCACACCTTAACTGGAGTAACATCATCAAAAGGTCCTATTTACTATGAGTTCACACCCATAGGAATGGATTAAGTTTGAGAACATGGTTTTTTGAACTATATACTGCTTCAAACCATCATACCTCCTAAACTTCCAAATCAATTGAACAGTTTTTTCCCGTCTTCATCTTATTAGACTTCATTGGAAACTGTTGGTCACTCCCATTATCTTGCATTTCCTGTTTTCTGGGTTTCCATTGACAGTGAAGTCCCCTGGTTCTTCTTGTACCTTCCAGCTTTTCCTTCTCTTTTTCTTTCATGAGTTCTCCTTTTACCAGGAACCTTTGGTGTGGTGCTCTCAAGGTTCATCTTAAATACTCCTCTTCACTTTTCTTGTTTCCATCTTACACCCTCTCTCTGATATAATCTACTTTCTTGGTTTCATGCTCTTCTGTACCCTAATGACTCTGAGACTCTCTTGAGCTTAATTCTAATATATATCCATTTGCATCCTTAGCATCTCCAACAAGAAATTCCATGGACACATCAAAACTCAACCTGGGCAATACTGATCATCCTCACCTGCAGCCTGCTTTTTTTTTTTTTTT
>PVIY010016857.1:0-50749 GCA_004026745.1 Myrmecophaga tridactyla
AGTCATAACCCTCTAGGTTGGGTTTTTCTAACTGCTGTTGATTGACAACTGGCTACAATTTTTTAAAAGTTTCTTCAACAGTTCATACACAGCTGTATCCCAGAGGAATTGCAAAGCTAATCAATCACTCTTAAATAATAGTTACTCACTGTGAAAATAATGTCCTCGACCGAACAATGAATTTGAACACATATTCTAAAGCCTTCAGAGTTCTCAGGATCGGTTCACATTGCTCCCCTCTGCTGGAGGTATCCAAGTAAGTCTTCAGAACCGTCATCAACTTCCTGAATAAGAGATGATATTTTCAAAATACATCTCTTTCCAGCCTTCATCCTGGTAAATAGTTTGCTCAATAAATTATAAGGCATTCAATCAAAGGTGGTAGGCCAGGCTCACTCACTTGTTTGCAAGCACAAAAATAATTCTGCTAAAAAAAAATAGATTTATTACAGGGAGTGAAAAAGTAATCCTTGCCCATAGAAAGCCAGCAAAGGAAAAACTAGTGAGAAAAAAAGTCTTTTGACTAGGAAAACTAGTCACAGTCAAACTATGAGTGGGAATAATTGTGCTAATAATGTCCTTTTCAGCTTTTTCTTTCTATAGAAAATGCTCTTGTACTATCAGGGGAATTCCCATGTTTCTTTATTACTGGCCAGGAAGACTTCAAACTCTTTGTCTGGTTTACAATACCCTGTCACGAACTAGCGCCCATCAACCTTTCTTGCATCATCTCTCATCCTTAACCCTCAACACCCTATACCAAGCTATTCAGAGCTACTTGGTATGTGCCTTTTCTTCTCTCTAATCTTTAAATTTGAGTGCCAACCCAAGTAAGCTCCTCAGTAAATGACAGTTGAATGATTGATTGAGTGAATGAATGAGCACTTCTATATACTTCTGCCACCATAAAGTATTCATCCCAACTGTTAGATTTGCATATTTTATTGATGTCTAAATAATCCATGCATATTTGGGAGGGGTTGGGATTTATCAGAAAAGGGAAAACTCATACAAGCTGGTTATAAATGGAAAGCGCTTAAGTTCCTTATGCTTAAGAAATCCTGGCAGGCCAGTGAGAAGGTGGATGAGAAATCTCTATGGGCACAGTTACTTACTTGTAAGCCAAGGTAGCACTGAAATGCTGTTGAATGTAAGCCTCTAGAACAGTATTGAAATGCTGGAATTTCCGGTCAGCAATGAGTCCTATTATGTAGATCTGAGAAAGATGCAAGGAATCAGTGTTTTCAGAGCAAACGCAGGAAAGGAAGCTATTTTCACATGGCATAACTGAACCCTATTAAAATTCTCAATTACTTCTCTATTTTTCCAGGAGTTAGCTTCCTAATATAGAATCAGTCTCATTCATTAAGGTAGTATCTTCCAAAAACAAATATTTCATGAAGTGTACTGTAGGGTACTATAAGATGAAAGGCTTTCATGGTAAAACATATTTGAGAAATTCTAGGTTATCACCATTAAACTGCATTTTATCTATTTATTGCAGGACTTTTCAGAATCTTATATATTTAACTTATGTGCACTGTGAATCTCCAATAGGGTTAGGCAATGTGTGGCACTTCCCCAAGTTATTTGATCAAAGAAACTTTTCTTCACAGAGTATCTTTCTGGTAGGGCTAGCATTCCAAGGAACTCACTTGGGAAATACCAGGCTAGGGCCCAGTTGTTTCCCAGAAGCCTGTTTAAAATACAAATGCCCCGACCCACGGGGTTAACACATTATGACTTTATTGGTCAGTGATACCCTAATGAAGGTGTTTCTTGTACTTATTTTGACATGACACCAGGAAAACATGAGTTGTGACAAAGAGAGGAGGAAGAAACCATTTGGGAAGTCACGTATGCTGGATGGCGTACCACCATGAAAGCTTCTTGGTAGGCAGGAGGTGTGTAATGACTCTGGGGTATCGGAGAATATGAAGGAAGAAAGGAGTCTTAAGAAGCATTTTGCATGCTTTAAAACCTTGCCAGGGACTAGCTCTCAGCATTCATGGAGAGCCAGAGATCATTCACAGCGTCTAGCCCCACTGTACATTCAACCATGGCTAATCTTGACCTTAGTACCTGAAACTCCCCTTTCACAAATCCCGCCCCATGCTTCAAAGGAACTTGAAACAAATGAAAGGAAAGAGCAGATCAATCATTGGTCTGGTTGCAACTGAAACACCTGTCCCCTCTCTCTTACCAAAGCATCAAAGACGAGGATGTCATACTCATTACTTTGAGAATGCTCCATCATGATGTTGAAGAGGGCATCCAGAGTATCCTGAAGAAACTGGACAAACAGTGAAAGTCATGTTAAGGAAGAGTATTGGTGACCCAGAAATCCCTCTCCTAAGTACATACCCCAAAGAATGAATACATACATCCATCACAAGACATGTTCAAGAGGTCCATAGCAGCTTTAGTCATAACAAGCCAAAACTAGAAGCATCGTAAATGCCCCCTGACAACAGGATGGATATGTGCTGGCAATTTCATATTACTGAATCCTGCACAGCAATAAAACAAGCGACATGCAACATGCAACAGTGAGGACAACTCTCACAGACATTTTGTTCAGTGAAATAGGTCAAACACAAAAATACATACTATTTGATATTCCATTTTAATGAAGGTCAAGAGCAGGCAAAAGCCCACATAGGAGGATGACAGTCAAAATAAGGTTGTCCCAGAGAGGAGGTAGTCACTGACTAATAAGGGGTATGCGGGAATATAATGGGGAAACTGTTCGGTATCTTGATCTTGGCAGTAGGTACATGGGTGTGTACATGCGTAAAAATTCACTGAGCTGTACTTTTAAGATTAGTGTGCTGTACATATTTTACTATATGTACATTATATTTCAATAACAAATTTTTTTAAAAAAAGAAAAACAATTAACTTAATGCAAAAGGGAGAGAAGGAATTTTCCACCAGATGACCTCTCCAAGATCCCAAAAGAGATAGATCTTATAAAAGGGATGTCTGGGGAATTTGTCTGCCATTATTCAAGCAGGTAGGTGGGTCAGTAGTACACATTTAGAACATTGATCTGGGAATCCTACCACTGCTTCTCCGTGCATGGGCAAATAAATAAAGCTTGATTCTCCTTCCTCCTAAGAGATGGGTCAATATTTTCTATAGTCCTTCAAAACACAGAGATACCACATAAAGATGTTTGATCCCAGAGTTTCTTGCTGTGTCAAGTTTGTAATGAAAGCAAGATCACTAGAACTGCTGGGAAACACTTGTCCCAATTCACACTGCTGAAAAGGAAGTTTTGCTTTAATTAGACCTGCATTCAGGACAGTTTATATTCTCAACCACTAAATAGACACAATGATACACCAGATATTTGCATTGTATTCTGCTTGTTTCACTTAAAATTTGAACCCTGGTGTCTTTCCTTTTCTCATCTTTAATATATAATGCTCTCCAAGCAGAGGAAAACAAGAACACTTTTTATTTCTAACAAAAACAAATGGGTAGCACTAAAAGGTCATATTACTATAACAACATATAACAACAAAAGTAATTAATTGATATTGTTTTTGAACATATGAAGTTCAATAAACAATTGAAGTTCATACCAAAGAATAGATATGTTTTATACGCTTTGGTTTATTTATTGTACTCTATCTGTAAGAGACTGCACTTATTTTTAAATATCATCACCTTGAATGCTCATAACAACCATGTGAGCTATGTCATATTCATAATATTATCACATACAGTGGCAAGTAGGTGAGGCGGCATTATACCCAGGCTTATATATTTGCAGAAAGTGAGCACAATCACAGTTTTCTGCTGGTCAACACATGCCCAGATATCCCAACAAAGTTTCCTCATGGCAACTTGGAACAGTGTTTCCTATTGTCAGAGAAAAAAAAAATTGCCCTATATGCTTCAACAGTTCATATCTCCCCTGAAGCCACATTAAATTAAAACTCTGTCATTGGTATAAGAGCACAAATAAAATGAAGTCCCACTGACCTTCACCACTTCCTCTCCATCCACAATCTTCAATTTCTCTAAATTCTCCTGTAGTAGCTGAGGTTTCATACGCCACTTCAGCAAACCCAGCAAGCCCACTAAAATGTAGTCAAGAGAAGCAGAATTTACTGGCCTAAATTGCCCACACCAGGACAACCCCAGGCTTACTCAAGCACACATGCACATGCACATACATACACACACACACACACACACACACACACACACACCACACACACACATACTCAAGTTCTTGATGGTTTCATTACCGTTCTGAGTGAGCTTTGTGGAGCACACCAGGGTGGAAATGGAGAATACATCCCGGGAGCTGACAGAGAGCCCCCCAACACTGCTGGAGCTTCGGCTCAAGGTGGTCCCCTTGTTTTCCACATGGTGCCGATAAGATGGAAGGGTCAAGTAAGCACTAGCATCCTCCATCTTTTTGCTGTCCCCCTGGAAACAATACTTTGGTTACCACCCCATGCCAGGGACACAAGCCCAATGCTACCCCAACTTACAATGGCCAGGTTAAAAGCTAACTGCAAGGTGGGCTGGGTCAGAAATAGAGGCAAGCCATCAGAAAAGCAACAGACATTACCTGGTAAAGAAGGGCTATTTTTCTACAAATTAGACGAGAATCCATAGTTACGTTAATGGAAAAGGGTAGATCAACCAGTCGAAGGCTCTGGGAACTTCATTAATGGCAAAAAGGAAAGAGAAGATTCCAAGACAGACCATTTCAATTCATCATGAATTTTTTGAGATCCTAACACAAATTCACCAGCAATCTAAGGAAATCAGTTTGAACATCTCCAAATGTCTGATTCCAGCCCTGGAATCTAGGAGACCCCATTCTACCATTTACAAGTCTGTATCACCTTGGATATATTTCTTGGCCTCTTGCGCCTCAGTTTTCTCAAGAGCAAATTGAGGATAATCCTACTACTTTCTTCTTAGAATTTCTGTGAGGACTAAATGGGCTAATGCATATAGAGAACTTAGCAGTGAAAGGTTTTGAAGGCAAAAGAGAGAAGAGGCAGACCAAGAAACCATAGAGTGAGCGAGTTTATTACTGCACTCCCAGGCAGAGCTCACAGAACTCCAGGTAGGGAGTTGTGAGTTCGCCGCTGGGTCCTGGTGCGGACAGTTTTTAAGCAAGGGGGTTAGGTGACGTCTAGAAGGAGGCAGCACATTTTACACAGCTCGAGTCATGGTGACCTTCCCTGTTCCCCAGACCTAACAAGCAGAATGACCAACAACTAAGTCCTTTGCATCACGAGAGTCAAGGATTACAGAAGATAACATTTAGTGAGCCCTCACTGTGCACCAGGAGCGGCATTAAGTGTTTCCCATGCCTTACTTTTATATAAGTGTCACAGCATCATATGGTGTGGATGCCATTATTACCCTTGGTTTATGGAGCTAGCTCCAACTTTGGTACCTTTAGGACAACCAAGTCGTGGCATCCATCATGCAGAGTGGTCCCATCTTCCTTCATCAACTTCACATAGGACATGGCAAAGTTCTTTTCTCCTTTATCTTTAGCTGAAAATAACATTGTGGGGTCAGGACAGAATATGCCGGATGGGCCACCTGGCTACCCCAGACCTTTCCCAGTAGGGGAGCTGCACAGATGCCATTTGGTTGGGTACTCACATTCCAGAGAGGACCGATGTCGAAACATGAATCGCAGATGGATCCTCTGCATGTCTTCAATAGGGACAGCCACCTTAGCACCCAAAAACCAGAGCTCAGGAGACACAGTGGTAAATGGCCCTCCCCACTCCACCGCATCCTCCAAAGACAACCTGATCACATTTATCTAAGAGTGCTGCACACTGATTTATTATCCATCCATCAAGCCTGATGAACTGTAAATAAATTACATAAGAACTAGCTATGAAGAGAAATAAAGTACCAAATGTAATCCATTTGGCAAATTGCCTTCCCAGCCAATGAAAAGAGGTCTGTAAATTATAGTGAGGAAAAATGAATCTCCCCAAATTGATATAGAAGTCACATAACTTTAGCACAGCATTTGATGCACTGCAAAGTGAACAATGAACATTTCCTTTACGTAATCCGGGAGTTCTGGAATTTGCAACAGGGCTTGGCCAATTAAGAATGGTCATTAGGGGGGTTTCTTGAGGGCTTTTATTTGTACAAATTAATAAAAATGCTTTAATCTAAAAACACATGTGAAAAAATATATGGGAAAATCTTAGGGTGCTTTCCCATTCTGGTTGCACACACGTGCAGATCTTTTTCTTCCAAGGACATTGAACTAAAACAATCACATGTTGGCCACCCCACTATTATAGCCCCATAAGTTATCTACAGGTACCATTTATTGGGATGCTTTAGGACTGGCTCTAGACTGCCCCTGCCTCCCAAAGGCTCACAGTTCACCATGCAATGTGCAATTTGGGCCAACGAAGATGAGCTCAGCTACCTTTGAGAAACTACTTTGATTTTAAAAAGGGACAAGTTTATACAGTACAGATGACTATTAAAATCCAAACAGATGTATACTTTGGGGGCACTTTCTCCTCCAGAACATGAAATTTGAGCTTGAGGAGGTCTACCATTTATCTGAGTGTTGCAGACAGAGCAAAAAAACTGAGAGCCTCATGGGCAACTGCAATCCAATTCACTCCTTTCCTGTGTATTGAATGGTGAGCATAAGACTATGATAGTCAGATAAAGTCCCAGCAGTCACAGAATTCATGGTCCACAGGGTGGGTGACATATACTTGTAACAGCCATGTGATAAGGGCTAGCAAAGAAACACAACTGGGGTGCAGTCAAACATACAGAAGAGAAAAAACAATCTGGTCCAATGACTTTTTGACTACACAGTTGGGCAGGTCATCATTTTAAAGAGAATGAGTACAGGGAGACCCACTGAATAAAACAGAAATGTATGTGACAAGGAAAGAACCACTGGGGTTTGAACAGCTATCATTGAAAATGAAGAAGTGTATGTATCTTGAGTTCAAGGACAGAGCACAGTCAGTAAGGAATGTCACTAATTACAAGGCAGAGATATATGAAGTTGTGATCATTCCCACACTGTTCACTGAACTAATTTCAAATTTGTTTTATCTTCCAGTGAAGGCCATTCCCTTCTGCTTCATGTAAAGATCTAGAATGGGAGTATTTGTGATTAATGCCATGACTGTCTACAGCAGCTTCCCCTGAGGGCATCATCCAAGCACAAAGTGGCCTTTCATAATCTCATATTTGTTCACAAGCCCTGTCACTCATCTATGCTGAGTAGGCTGGCATAGCTTGGTGGGCTGGACACCATTCACAAGAGAACAATGTGACAACCCCATGCTGGTAGGCCCAGGATGAATAAAGGGTAATCAAGAGAACCAGGGTGTTCACACACCATACAACATTTCTACTGCCTGACACAACACTGGACAATTATTTCAGATCCAGAGAGTTATTTCAGATAACTCTCTGAAATAAAATATCCAGGGAATTATTTCAGATCCAGAGAGTTACCTTATAGGAGTCCTTGCCCTTCTAAATGCCAACTTCTGCTGTAACCCAGAGCTAGAGAAGGCTTATTCTGTCATATGATATCCCTCAGAAATATGTTCAGAATTGGCCCCAGAATTGGAATGGATATTGCATGAAGAAAAGCATGATACATTCTCACATCTTGTTCATAATTACATCAGTCCAGCAAGCCTCCCACCCCATCTCCTGCTTAGAACAGAACAAGGACTTCCCTAAATATGTTCAACAGAACACTAGCCCTGGGATATGATGCTAGGGAAAAAAAAAAAAAGAGAATGCTCCTTGGTGGTTGATGTTTGGGAAATGCTCTGTACACTCTTCCTTTTGCAGATTTGCAGAGCACAATTACATCTGAAAGGTTCTGAGAATCTGCCATAAAGAAGTCTTTTGACTTTGTTCCCAAATTTCTCACATTTATTTGACCAGAGAACATTATTTTAATATAGCTTCACTTAGCTATCCACAGAATATGAGGATGATCTTGAAGGAGATCCTGCATCACATATTTGGAGCTCTAATACCTGCCCTGCCTTCCCTTCCCAGGCCCGCACCATCAACACCACCCTCATCCCTGCCCCTCCCCCCAGTACACAGTGCAGGCACAAAGCTTCCTAAAAGTAAAAATTAGTCTGCCTTACAGAGGGGTAGGTAAAAAAAAACAGGCAAGGGTCAAGTATTTGAGGGGTGTTTTGAAGGAGTACAAAATCCAGTTCAGTTTTACACACTAAGAAAACTGCCAAGTATGATAAGATTAAGATTCATTGAGTGCAAACTCCCTCCCACTAACAGTGTTATATGTATTAAAGTCTTTCCTCTTCATAGCCATCCAATTGCTCCCATTTTACAGATAAGGAGCACAAAAGAGTTGAATGACTTGACCAAGGTCAAACAGCTAGCAGATGGTAGAGCTAGAATGTGAGAAGAGCCCCTTTGGGCCCAAGATCCAATGTAATAACTGCTTTGCTCTACTGGTCTTAAATTAAGGTTAAAGAATGCTAATTGTACCACTTCATTTCTTGTCCTCTTCCATAGTAAGAGCACAGACCCAGAGCTAGGCTGACGGGGTTCAAATACTGACACTTACTAGTAGTATGATCCCAGGCAAGTTACTTACCATCTCTTTGCCAGTTTCCTCATCTGTAAAATGGTAATATTGGTATAAACCAAATAGGGTAGTTATGTGCAAAACAAGTTAATTTAAATAAAGCACTTATTGCCTAGTGTGTCATAAGAACTATATATATGTCTGCTGTTATTATTAATTTTGATGATTATTACCTTGACTGTCTCCATCCAACGTGGCTGTTTGACCTGATAGTACACAACGGAGCGATATTCATTCATGGGCTTGTCCCCAGCTCCCACGCAAATTGTATTCTGACCCAAGAAAAATGGAGAGAGAAAATACTGCACAATTGCCATTTTCTGTGCTTGAGCAATTTTGACCCCAAGGCCAAGGCTGGCCTTATGGCCTGAGGTAACCCTGCTTTTCCCCAACCCTCTTGCCAGGTACCCATCATAGCCCTTCTACATTATGGATTTATACATGAACATTCCCAGCCTCAGGAGTGACAGCTGCTTAACTACAGAAATTCTAAACTTGCATTCCAGAAACCACTGGAGCACGCCAGGCGCTGACGTGTCTGCCTTATTGTAAATGGTAACCAGCCCTGGAGTTACTACATGCTGCCAGTCTTATTTATCCTATTTGTTTTCTAAATCTGCATGTGTACAAAATTTACAAACAGGCTCAGATAAGCCAAGCGGCAACTCATTCTGATGGATTTCTAATGTAACCATGCCAGGAACCAGGGTGGAGGAGGTTAGGGGTGAGTGGCTTGGCTCATCTCACAATTACTGAGCATCTTCTGGGTACCAGGCCTAGGCAAAGCACCGGGATTATGGGGATGTGTCATCTACCTGACACAAGAAGCTCACAGAGAAGGAAACATTAAATGAGCAGACAGATCATTTCAGCAACATGAGGCAATAGCAGACCAATGTACATGCCACTACACACTTAAGTGCAGCTTGAAGATTCCAGGAAGACTTCTTGGGAGGTGGTGACCATTGGACATCCTGAAGGAAGATTCAGATTTCAAGTTGGCAGCCTAAAGTAGAAATGCAGGAAGGACATTCCAAGCAGAGGAGACAGAGTGAGCACAGTGCAAGCATACCTGCATAGCATGTTTATTCTTTGCCATAAAATCACCCTCAGAGTTTCATAAAAGAGCTAACAGGGTAACGAGGTATTATCTTGTAAGAGAGTATGTCAGTCCCTAATTCTATCTCTATTTATCACAGCTGTTTGGCCCCAAGACAAGATTCAAGCTAGTGTAAGCCGGAAGGGGCCTAGGTGTGATTATTTTACCAGACTGGTGGATTTTAAACTCAAATTTCCGGATACCTGGAGACAGGAGTATTGGTTTTGGAACCCTTGAGGTCCCCAAAATGTGAAACTGCATGCATCTGGCCATTTTTACAGTGAGAAAATCCATTCCTTCACCAGATTCCATTGCATTCTCCAACGGGTTCTTGATCAGACTCTATCAAGCTGACGGTCACTAGTGCTGGGCACATGGTAGGCCCTCTGTAACCCCCAGAGAAGCAGAACTAGGTTATGTGAAGGAGAACCCTGCCCTTCTCACTGGAAAGTACCCTCTTTTCTACTAAAGCTATCAGAGAAGTGCTCACTTTCAATATTGCTGACGATACTTACAGCCAAATTGAATCCATTTGAAAATGAGGACATAGAGTCCTTTCAAAATGTATCTCTAAAACAGCAAGGATAACCCATGAACTCCCTCCAGGGGAGGGTAGACATGCAGGAAATGAGGGAAGGCATACAACCCCTTTGGTTATCTATGTGATGAAGACTCAGAACATTGTAAGACAATGAACTAAAGACAAGCTGCCAAAATTTTGTCTCAACATTGAGAGGGTGCTTTGCATCTGGCCTCAGCCTAAGCCCTTTACACACACACTATGTCTCTTAGTCCAAGCCTCACAATCACCTCTGATGGTTACCATTATTATTCCCATTTCATAGCTGAGTAAATGGAGGCCTAGAAAGGTTAAGTCACTTGTTCAAAAAGTGGCAGAGCTGGGACTAAACCCCAGACTCTATTCCTAGACCAGTGTTTCTTCTATAACAATCTATATGCCTTCCAGCCTACAAAGATTTATGGGCTTAGAGTTTCTGAGGCTCCAGCAAATCCCATGTAGCTTATAAAACCTGAAAATACACATATTTCTCTGGCAAAAGTAAAATTGCTGTACATAGGCAACCCAATCTCACAAAACTCTCCTGGTGATGAAATTTTTTTTATATTCTAAGGCTGGAAAAGGTAGTCTCAGTGTTATTCTGAAAAAAGTCCTAAAATTGTGGACCTCAGCCTCAAAACTTAAATACAATCAAACATTGCAAAGTGTGTTGAAAGGACATCACAACTTAGGACTGAGCCTTGTTTCAGGGAAAATATGGATCCTCATATACCTCAAGGACTATCCAATAGTTTTTCATATTTCACATACTCCCCAACCCCTGATTAATAGGAGGAGCCCCCAGTTGGTGCAGTGAAGCTTCGTATCAGTTTAAGAAAATCCCAGTAGGAATTAGGGAGGCTGAAGGCTTGAAGACTGACATGTTCTGAAACTTTGCACAGGACACCTCAACAGGAAGGATAATCAAATGAACAGTTTCCTAATACATGTCCTGTTCACTTCGTAGGATTCATATGAGGAAAAAATGATAGCAGGGATGCAAAAGTACTCAGAGCTAGAAAGCATTCTGCATTAACCAGGCCACACCATGGGGAAGATGCCAAAAAAGCATCCACAAGGTGGAAATCAAGCTTGGAGCTCATTATAGCTTTCTAATAATAATGACTAGATGTAATAAATGACTAGTATGCAGATTGCCTCATTGAATATTCACAAGAATAAGATGCCATTGCTGCTCCCACTTTCAGATGGAGAATTTGGAGTTTAGATAGGTTATGTCACTTGCTCAAGGGCGTCTTGCTAATCTGGGGTTGAGCTAGGCTTTGAACCTGTCTTCCTGGCCCCAGAGGTCATTTTCTTAACCAGAATACTGCCCTGTAAGCTGATTGACGACAGGAAAGCAGATAAACTCTAGGGCCAACATCTCTAGAAACCTGCTTCAGGCATCCATGTTGGAGTGCCAATTTGACCACCTTCAATTTCCTCTGAGGGCTTCACCCTGCAATTGGTCCACCTCCTATGAATGTCACCCCCTCCCTGCTATTGAGCATCTACTGTATTCCATGTGCTTTACCCCTACCATTTTGTTTAACCCGCAACCCCAAGCAGAAGAGATTATTATTCCTCTTTTATAGATTAATAAATTTTCCCAAGATTACACAAGTAATAGGAGGGGAGGCTGGCATTTGAATCCCTTTTGTAGAAACCCAGAGCCCACCCCATAAGCTGCTACAATGCCCTACCCCATTTCGTGCCCTCCCCTTCCTGAGCAAGGTCCTTCAGAACCCAAAATGAACCAAAAGCAGGCCTAACTTCTTTGCCCTATGGTCCCATCTCTGCTAAAGGCATGGACCTAGAATAGGAAGGGAAATACAGGAACCTACCAGTATCAAATAGGAATGTCTGGATGTACTGCCTCACACTTAATTAGGCAGTAATATTTATTTCTGCAAATAGAGAAAGAAAAGCCTCCCACAGACTTCCTTTGCAATTTTCAATAGTCAGTCAACTGAACTCCTCCATAACTTCCCTAATAGATGAAACTGCAAATTATCATTGTGCCCCACAGTTACCTTTCAATTTCAGCACCCAGAATACCTGCTTATATATATTCATCTTTGATAAGCATGTCTGTTCAGACTGGTCAAGTGTGACTCAAAAGGGTTGCAAAGAATGGCTCACTCAGACCAGAAACAAGATAAAATACCTACTTTCTTGTTGTTAACTGTTCCTTCTAATTTGTCCTTCGACAACATTGGAGGGAAGCATATCAGTGTTTCCAAATGAAGCTGTGATTAAAGAGCTCACCAACAGGTACTTAAATTAAAAATAACTTCAAAGCAATGGTCTATACATTCATGCAATGTAATTTTTCTTTCAGATGAAAATCCTCTGCTGTTTGTGTTCCTTTGAGCAAAGTTTCTCTCACTTATTTTATTTTTCAGAAAAGTTCCAGAATCCAACTAAAACGAGGATGAGTTTAAACACCTGGATTTGGCACAACTAGATACTGGGCCAGTCCTGACAAGCTGAAATGCAGTTGTGGGGATTTCTTTAAATTTAAAATGTAATTATGAGCATTCCCAGAATTTGATACAAGTGGTTATTGGCTTCATTTTTAAAAGGGAAATAAATTGAAGAATTAAAAAAGTGTATATAGGGATCTAGAACCTGGACTCAAGCCCTATTTCTGCCATATAGTAATTTTATGACCTTGGGCAAGTTGCTTCGCTTGCTTGAGGTTTCACTTCCCCTTCTGTAAAATGGGGATAATAATGGTAATGCATCACATTTATTACAATCTCTGGCATATGGTGATTCTTCTAAGAATGCCACTTATTCTTGGGCTTAATGAGCTCACCAAGGAGCTGACCTAGGTAGAGAGCAGCAGAATCAGTCTGAGCTCCAGGCCCCAAAACAAAAGCAGAGTGGATGGACTATCTACACTCAACCTGCCTCTCTGATTCACATGCCAACCCTACTTTGCAATCTGTTCACCTACTTTGACCTAAAAGGAAGATTTGCCCATGCTAGAACTTCTTCTGAGAGCTGATTTTATTTTCAGCCAAGTACTGTGAAAGGAGAAATTGAGAAGCAAAACCCTCCTACACACTGGACACGGTGCTGACAACCTTAAAAGAAATGTAAGTAAATAAATGTAAACATATGCATAACAAAGATTGTATGGGACATATGTTGTATAAATATTTATAGCAATGTGCTTTGCATTCTTGAATACGTTCTGCTAGCCCCCTGGAGACCAATTTAAGGATAAGGTTTTCCACCAGAATTTCTGGCTGAGCACTAGGGAGTTGGATTAAGTGTTGGGAATATCTTCTTTGAGGGCATCCCAAGTCCAACCAACAGCACAAGTCTCTGCATTGATCCTCTTGCTTGCCTGGATTTTACCTGAATAAACTACTTCAGATTTCAATGAACAACATTTTAACTGCAGAAAGCTAACCTATAAGCCAAGGCTGAGCAAATAGTAGAAGGGGTCAAGAAAGTAAAGGGTCAGACATTGAAAAATTGCTTTGGTGTAAAGAAATAACCACACAAGGTCTCATTATGAGATACTGTGCTAAATAAGCTTAGATGTGGTAGATCGCATTAGTCAGCACTGGTCCCAAAGCATTTAGAGAACAGAATCCCAGAGAGGAGAAACAAATCTTTATGAGCAGAGGCGCCCAAGACGATGATGCCCTGTCACCCAGAGAAAAGGCAGGGTCCCTTACGGGCAGCATTTTGCCATCCTCTGCACAAACACACATGATGACTTCCACATTCCTCTGCGTGGTCTTGTTGTACTTGTCAAAGTCACCTTGCAAGAGAGTAATGTAGATATCGTTCCTGACATCCCCTGAGGCAGAGGGAGAGAGGAGAGAGACAAGAGTTAGAGTCGAACACAGCAGGAGCCAGACAGTGACTAACTACTGGGAGAGTGGGAGGAAGTGTCCCTACGTTGATTTCTACTAATAAAAATGAAAGCAGAGGAATTTGGAAATGTATTACTAACCCATCAGAGAGGTTGGAGAAGTAGGTAACAAGGGGATAAAGGAACATCAAGTGATTTCCTGATCGCAAAAAGGAGGCAGGATGGCCAAAATTGGCCATGTTTTTTGCTACATTAAAATTATTTCATTTTCATCCTCTAGTGACACCTTCTGGGTAGGCAAAGGAAAGCACCAATTGAATTGATCTTAGCCTATGAGTAGCAACCAAACATATACATCCACAGATCTTTTACTGTATGGAAACAGAAGAGGGTGATTTTTCATATCTCCTAGAACACCATGGTAGGGTCAAGCGGGCTTCGGGAATGGAAGCTGGTAATTGAAAATCCTACAAAGAAATGCACAAGGAATTGAAGTCTAAAGTAAAGCAGGTCCACAATGGAACACCAAGCAACTGTGGCAAGAAGGGGTCAATTGATGAGTGCAATCATGGACAGAAGTCCAAGTCACCAGTTCAAGACAGTAAGAGAAGTTTCACAAGAGGGTTATCATATGATGCCATTTTTTTAATGCATAGACATTTGGAAAATGTCAATAGCAGTGGTTACTTCTAGAGAGAGAGATTTGAAAGTGGAATTAAGGGAGATTTCAACACTTCACTTTAAACCTTTTAGTAATATTTGAACATTTTACATTGTGAATGAATTTCTCTGACAATAAAAATAATTTAAAAATATAAAAGTTTGACAATATTGCTACAGAAAGAATGGAATTGTTCTATATGTTGTAAAATAGAAATGATGTCCATGATAAATTATTAAGTGGGAAAGCAAGTTGTAGAATACCATATAAAGTATATAAGTAATAGTATATAAAGTATATAAAGTGGGAGAAAAAGTGCATGTATATATTTATGTGTTTGCATTTACAATATGTATGCATAGAAAATTTTTTATATACAAAAATCATTTTCAGTGGTTACCTTCAGGGAGAGAAAGAGAAATACAGTGGGAAAGGAAAGATTTGACTCTACAAAAGAAATAGATTTAAATAAGCCAGGCCTCTCCAGAGGAAGGCCAGAGTAGCTGGGTCCCACCTGGCATGATGATTTCTGGGAAGCCCAGCTTCCTGGCCACCACGGTGGTCCTGTCTACCAGGTGTGGATAGTCCTTGCGGATCTGAATGATGTCACCCACCAGCATCTTCATGGTTACCCAGACACCTAGAAGGGAACACTCATCATGAAGATCCGACTTCTTTAAAGTGGTCCCCCATTCCTCCACCCCTCTCAGCACGCCTCCTCTTGGTCTTCCTTTCCAGATGAGACCATTGGGAGCAGAGACGTACAACAATAGAGCAGTGACTGAGCCCAGAGGGAGGATGGAAGATAGAAAGCCAAGGGGCTCTGCGTAAGACATCTCTGAGTTTGAACCCCATGCCTACTTCTAGCAGTTTCAGCCTCTGTGAAGTTACGCAACTTTTCTAAGGTTGGCTGTTGTGAAATGGATATGACACCATCTGTCTCACTGGACTAAAGTAAGGACAAGGTCAAACAATATGACATATGAGAAGGCCTGACACAGTAGACAATCAGGAAACACCAATTCTTCTTTTCCTGTAGGACACTAGGACATTACTCCAATTTGCTTCAGATCTGGTTTCTATCTCTAGAGATCATGTGCTCCCACTCTTTGCAACACTCTTTCTGGGAAGAAGGCTAAGTTCTTCAAGGTTCAGGTTTTGTGTCTGTTTGCCTAAGAATCAGGGGCTCCCAAGCCCTAGTTAGGCTTAGCCCACTCTACACCTTGGCACTGTACCTTGGCCTCCACTGTCCCCCTTGGAGGCTGTCACTTTGCCCAGCAGAATTTGTAGGAAGTCATTCTCAGCTGTTACCCTGAAAAGGAAAAAAGAGAACAAAATGCTCATGTGGTTTACTAATGGGACCCCTGACAAGTAGTTCAAGGTGCTCCAGGAAATTTAACCCCTCCACACCCCTTGGATGAAAAGTCAGTCTATCTAAGCCAGCTCAGAGAACATGTATGCCATCAAGAGGAACATCTTTCTTTTTCACAAAGCAACATGGCTCTGAGGTCTGGAAATGTTGGAGATGGAAGTAGAAGCCATTTTTCATTCACTTAAGAAGGCTATTAAAAAAACTATGGATTTCCAAGCCCCCAAGGTGCATATCTGTTCAGCCAGGTGCAAACACTTTAGCTGCTCCTGCTAAATCTTAATTATATATTTTAACCAGTGTCACTGACTTCATTGACTGTATCAAAAAACCATCCCCCTTGATCTACCTGTGAAGTAATGAAGTACGACAACTTCTCAAACTGGGGACTCTACTTTCTCACAGACTATTTTTTTATACCAGGGAAAGGACATTTTGTCCATCCTCTTCCCAAGAACCAGGGTAGGGCTCCTGCTTATATGCTCCTTATATGCTGCTTTCCATAGCTGTGTGATAATTGCCACACTCATAATTAATCCATTAATCTTTTATGGATTACCTATTTAATTCTCCATCAGATTATAAGATGAGTGGAGACAAAGCAATGTCTGTCTTTCTCACCTCTCTTTCCCCATGCCTAGCTCAGGGCCCAGCCCTCTGCCAGGCCACCAATAAAAGTCTGTTGAATCAATAACATTTGATAAGTGAATGGGCGAAAAGGCTGTTAGTTTTGAGTACCTTGGCACTGAAGCTATCTTTCTTATCCTGCCCTCTTCTTGGGAGGCCCTGCCTAGCTATCACTAACTCAAGGAACCAACTCACTCTGTGTTCAAGTTGCGTTTAGTGAGAAAGGTACATGTACTTAAGAGAATGGAAAGAAATGGGAAAGCTCTCACGGGTGAAAAGGAATGAAGTGCTGCTTTTCTTCATCACTCTCTGCTTTCCCCTTGATGATGTCTGTTATATCCATAACTAGAAAGACAAGAGAAATGAATTAATGGTTTTGACCTCCCCTTCCCCCAGGAAGGGATGACCATGAGATGAGACTGTAAGGCTGATGGTAGGACCAGGAACACAGGGGGTCAGAAAAATCATAAAAAAAAAGGCAAGTAAGTCAGCATCAGACAGTACATAGGCATCAAGTGTTCAGAACATGCAGCACCTGGGAAAACATTTCTGGAAAAACAGACTGGGAGATCAGCAGGCTAGGGAAACATTCAAGGGTCCAGGGGCTCAGCAGAAGCCAAAAGAGAAGAATCAGAGCAGGGCTGTGGAATTATCTAATTAGTTTTGGATTTGACATACATACATGGATTATCTCTTGTGTCTATCAAAACACAAGTGCAGTGACTCCACATAGGATCTGAGGATCTAATGAAATATATTCACTTTTTTTTTCATAAATGTGCTTATCTGTATACACATGATTGTAGGACCCCTGAATTCTGCAATTCCAGAGGAAAGCTGGATCCTCTGAAATTTCTCCATAAATCAGCCACTGGCAGCTCATACAACCAAGGTGAAAAACTCCTGTATTTTGGTGGAGATTATAGAAATGGGGGGTGGGATGGCACTTATCCAACATTTATTTGAAATGCTAGTCAAATAAAGCCAAAACCCTGGCATAACATGAAATACCACATATACTCAGGCTTTGATAAGGGAGCCATTGAAGCTGCTTGGCTGATAACCAACTAGTGGCTGCATGTGGCTACAGAGAGGAATTAGGGAGCAGGGAGATGTAGGAGAAATTGGTATTTGGTCCTGACCCGCATCCATTCTTTCTGAGAAAAAGAGCCTTCTCATCCACTCTTAGAACATGAGGTTTGGGTAGGGCCAACTCCCTCTGGCACCAGAGCTGTGCATATGGCCAGGCCTGACCTGTCAGAGAACCACAGCCCCTGATCCACAGTAAATGCTTCAGGGCTGAGTATGTGACTTATATTTAAGCTCCTGGGGCTTCTGCTGGAACTAACAGTAAAGAGGCAATCTCTTTCCACTGAGTTGCTAAGCTGGCAGACATCTTGCCAACTAATTGGATGACTGCTGTAAGAATAAGGCAGGAAGACGACATGGGAGGTGAGTGACGGAGAAACATAAATTGGAATTCCTGGATCCAGCTATGCCTGAAGCAATTTATCCCTGAACCTTTCCGTTTCATGAGCAAATAAAGTATTATTTTTCTGGTTTCAGCCAGTTTAGATCCGATTTCTGTTCCCTGAAACTAAAAGAGAGGGCTGACAAAGGCACACTTTGAGATAAGGTTGGAGGGACATCGTGAGGCCAGCAGGGTCCCTTATATGCAATCAGAGCATTTTAGAGCAGGTGGGGTTTACATAGGCCAGCCAGGTCCAAGTTTCTCATTTTGCATAACATGGGATGAAGGTCCTAGGGAGAATATTGCCCAAGGCCATCTAGCAATCTAATGACAAAGCAAGATTAAAAAACTAGCTAGCTCAGTATAACTGCTTCCACTATACCACCTTGCACGCAGTGCCAGCAGACTCTTGGAGAGCCAGCCGGTTAGGGAATAAGAAAGATCAGTGTATCCTGAAGTGAGAAACCTGATATGCCAGATTTAAATATGGTACACAGGGGTACATGATTAAAAATTCTTATTTTAATTAAAAAATGAAAACTGGCATATTAAATTGATATTTTCACAGGTATTTAGATGGTCTTTTAGGAAAAGTGAAAAAAAAAATGGCGGGCCACAGTGGCTCAGCAGGCAGAGTTCTCACCTACCATGCCCAGAGACCCAGGTTCGATTCCCGGTGCCTGCCCACACACACACAAAAAAGTGCACTTTAGCATAAATAAAGTGGGTTGATTAAAAGAAAATCTATTAGGGAAATAATAGTGCAGGTGATCCTCAAAGATAACAGAAACCATAAAAGTGAGACAAAAATGATGAAGCCTTGGAAACCCTGAGTGAGAAAAAGCTGGGAGCAGAACGCAGAGCTGAAGCTGCCCTGCAGTAGCCTCACTTGGGGCTCGCCATCAGGTCATGCCAATTTTCCAAACATCCACCTCCAGCTGGAATTGAGCTGTGTGATGGGTGACTCGTTCGGTGTAACTGCATTTCCTGTCCTGGATTTTTTTTTAATGATTCGCTTTTCATAATTAGGTCTTGCCTGCATGGCTCTTCCTTTCTCATGGCGCTGGGGAGTGAAGAGGCTGAACACTAAGACCGAGCCGTGCTCCCAGTTCAGCTCTCAGACTTGAGGACTGCATTATTTCCTCCATTTATCATAAATTCGGACTTAGTCACCAACTACATTGATTTGGTCACCAGAAGTGTAGGTATTAAGGTCTGTCTGGCATGATTTTTTGGGGGTTGTGTGCAAACAGAAGGGGAAAAAGAAATAACCTTTAAAATTCAGCCATATAAAATGTACTTGCCGATAAAAGTCAGTACTGCCTGGAGTGTTATTACCTGCCACTCCAAAGGGCCGCCTCAGTCCCTGTGTGCATTTCTTTGTATTAGTATCTTTAAGATCCATCTTCCCAACTCGTACAATTTGACAAATCAAATAGATTTTATCCCTGTTGAGGTCTTTGTTTCCAAGATCCTGTAGGGCAGGAAATGGATTGAGTTACTTTTACTAATTTCATCTGAAGTTCACAAGGGAACATATCGTATGCTGAATGAAAAAAAATGTAGAAAAGAAAACCTAGTAATAGTAATTGCTGAGGGACATACTGACTTAGCATAAATGGGCTAATCATACAATTAATCCTGAAAGAGGTAGTCGACAAAACTATCACATCCATTCCACAGAAAAGCGAAAAAGTGAGGTAAAAAGAAGAAACTGAGTGATCGGGCTCTGGGACTCAATCCTAATTCTTCTACCTCAGACTAATAGGAAGAGAGTAGAATAGAAATAGAATATCAGTTATACAGACAGGATTCCCTGCATACAAGTAATGGACCCATATGATCCCAAATAGCATTTGCTAAAAATGACTCCATCTGTCTCATCATTGCTTGGCATGTGCCCTCTCAGAGATAAGGAAAAAGAAATGGGAAAAATCATCACAGTGACCATTTATCAAGCACTATGTGTTTATCAGTCAGGGTTGGATTGTTGTGGTACCAAAAAAACCCCAATATCTCAGCTCTTAACAGCAGAAAAGTTAACTTCTAGGTGATACTGCAGGTCCAAAGCAAATCTAAAAGCTTCAGTGCTCCTGGGACCCCCTGCCAGCTGGGATCAGCTGGGAGAAGAACACCAAGGCAAACTGTTGACATCAGAGCAGGGCCTGCCCCCAGGGCCTGCCCTCTCAAGGGAACAATTGCTTCCATATTAATTTCCATGCATGGCACATGCACTGGGAACAGGCTGTCAGCTCACCTCAGGGCTGCCCAAGCAGCCATCCCCAGCTTCTCACTATGAGTTTGGGGGAACGTGGGAGGAAGGCAGTGTGCAGAGTCTCTGGAAGTAAGGCACAGCCCAATGTGGTCCATACTCACTGCTTGGGGGCTGTTCTCTGACCAGCTGGAGGACTCATATCTGCTTCCCAGAGAGGGAAGGAAGGAAAAGGAGGAGTGGGCATTCTGACTAGGAATGTTTCCCTCCTCTCATTTGCATTCCCTGCTTTGCCCCATAGTTTGAGTCCCCAATTATCTCACATCCAGATGGTTAGAACAGCCTCTTCTCTGGATGCCTGACTCTTCTTCCAATCTACCCTGAAATCTGCTACAAAATTCATCTTTAGAGGCCATGTTCATTATTTCATCTCTCCCCCCACCCACCCAACAACTTTAATAGCTCCTTATTTCCTACCTATTAGTGTTAATCATCCCCAGCTGACGTGAAAGGTCCTGTGCATAATATATTTTCAGCTGTCCTATCCAACTGATTTTCTACTATTCTCGGACTATAAGCACTCTATTTTTGTCACAAAGATTTCTTTATTGCTCCACAAATATACAATGCTCACTTTCAACTCTAGATTTTCTTCCTAAGCTCCCCCACTCCCCATCTTCTCAAATGCTTACCTTTTATTCCTCAATAGAGCCAAATGTTTTCCATCCTTAAAAGCTCAAATTCCTCCTCTTATATAATGAGCTCCCTCCCGAATTACCTCTCTCCTCCCATTAGGATTCTTCATATTTTAGAAATCTCTAGATTGGTATCATTCAGCCACAGAGAGCCTGTCACCTTAAGTTTTCCTGAAAAGGCAAGTTTCCACTCATGGCTTCTGAAAAGACTTCATTCGCTCAAGGGAAGAAGCCAGATCTTTAAGAGCTACTTCATCAGGGATCTCCTGGCACTAGAATATCTTAATGTGTTATATAAAGCATAGCAAAATTCCACATATGATATTCTCTGAAGGATGAATAAATTCTTACTCAGAATTGTGCTCCGTTCTGTAGTGTATCTCAATCATTTCTACTTTGACCTTAAACAACTTAAAATGTTGGGGAAGCTGTGGCAGGACTACAGAACGTAAGTGTTTCCTGGTTTAGCAATTCATTAGCTACTCCTTTTATTGTTCAACAGTGTTCCCATGTGCTAGCAGCAACCCACAAACTGGACTAAATCTTAGGGGACCACGTGGTATATGCTGGTTTCCTCTTACACGGCCAAGAAGAGTAAAGGAAGCAGACAGAGGGTAAGTCAAACGTCAGCCAGACCCACATGCCAGCTCCTGAGGCTTAAATCTGCCCCAAAGAGAAGAGTAGAAAGAGCTAACATCTAAGGAGGAGAGAAAAAAGTCCAATAATGCCTGCCAACCCTTAGCTCTAACTTAGTCACCTAATGAAAGGCACTCCTCAGTCAAATGCCATCACATCACCCTGCTTTAATAATCTGCATTGCATAGATTGTTTTCTGGTATTCTCCTTGTTGATTCATTTTTTATTATATGAATCCCCCCCCCCCCACTATGCCACAAGAGCAAGGACCTCATCAGCTTATTCACTGCGGTATCCCCAGCCTAGCCCTGTCCTTATACACAGTAGGTACTCAGCAGATCACTCTTGAATAAAAAAAGAAATGAGACCACCATGAGCATGAAGTGTCTTTCCTTGTCCCAAAATGAAGACTCCCATGATCTCGACCATGTGTGAGCCCAACCTGGCCTGCCAAGCATGTTCCTTGCATTCACTCACTCCAGGAAGCAGAGGGGTGGGACAGACATGAGTCCATGGGGGCAGGATCACATTCTCACTAATACTGCAGAACACAAATTTATCAACGCCCTTTCCCGCATGTTTACATCATGAATTGGTTCAGTGCAAAATGAATCACTGATGGATTCCCTGTCCTTCTTTCCCTCAGTTAACATCTGTCTCCTGATTTAATCAGACAGCCCCATGGGACTCTTCTATTTATCAAGAAAACAAATTGGCTCCTCCCTCTAACTAATAATAGATAAACAGGATTGAGGCAAACTTACATATGCCAAGAAAACTTTGTCTATGCAGTTAGGATCTATGATCCTGTTCCATGCCTCTGGCCCATTTTTCAGGAAATAACAAACAAAATAAATCATCTCCGCTGCAATCTAATTGCAACATAACATAAGATATCACACTTAATGGGCTGTAAACTGGAAAATTATTGTAGAGCAAGGTAGGTTAATCTAGCATGTCAGTCGTTCCTGGATCAAACCCATCAGTTTGGGCAATGCCCAAATCCTCGAGGAGGCCTCCTCTGTCATTTTCCTTGCTAATAGAGGTACCGCAGTGAGAAATCTCATAAATGGTCTTCTCCCCAAAAGAGCTTGCACTCCTCATGGAAACAGGGAGAGGGAAGGTTCTCTGATGGAAATTATAACCCCCATCTTCTTTCTACTCTTTCTCCTATCCAGGGTTAAAAAGCCAGGTGCTCTCTTAGAAATAGATCATCCAAATAACAACTGATTTCAATATTTCTACAAATAAGTCTTGCTGAGTGAGTACTGGTATTTAAAAGATGATTCCAAGGACCCATAAGGTTTTTAGTCAACTGTGATATTATGTTCTGAATATCCAATTTACCAAGGCAGCGTGTGTTCTAGGAAGGCCTTATTATTTTTTTTTTCTGATACAGTTTAGAAAGGTTTTCAGAAAGACTTGAACCAAAGAAAGGGACTCAGGGTAACCACGAATTAACCAGAAAATGAAAATCACTGCTGTGCCCAGTTCACTAAGGCATCTTTGCTGACGGAGGTTTGTGTTTGTTTATGTAGTGCTCCACATGTGTCTTCTGTGTATGCATGAGCACCTTATAGAGAAAGATATGTATCAGGAGGGAGGAAGGAAAAGGGAAAGAGAAGATCCATCCACTCAAGGCTTCCTCTGGAGGTCTGCTCTGTTTCTCTGCACACAGCACAGAAAAGGCCATGCTCCATCCTGACCAACTGACTGGCTTCATTTCCAAGTTTCTCTCCTCTGTGTGTGTGAGCCTGGACACGAGGATTGACTGCACACTCACCGTGAAGACCACCTTCAGGTTGTTGAGCATCTCAATCTCCTTCGGGAAACCCCTGCTGCCCCATCGCACCAAGTAGTTCTCGCTGTAGGAATAAGAATGGCAGCAGCACATTACCGCCAGCGGCTCCACATTCATTCAGTAAATATTCACTGAGCATCTACTATGCTCCACACGATGCTCACAGTTGGGGATACAGTAGGGTATGAGACAGATGTGGTCCCTCACACATCAGGGAGACAGACATTAGGCAAGCAGTCACACTACATCAGGGGCAAAGAATTACCAACATATATGTATTCACAACCTTCTTGCTCCCTCATTTGCTAAGCAAATTCTGGAACAGCTACCTAATATTTTTGAAGAGCAGCTGCAATCTCTAAAGATTTTTGAGAGTGGCAGAGGTGGGGGATTTTTGTACATCTTGCTGGCCATTTAGAATGTATGTCCCCTTCTCATCTCACTTCTCTTTCACATTTCCTTAAGATACTGAGTAAAAGATGTTAAATTATCTTTTGGATATAAGACTGTGTGTTCTTGAATGGGACATCACACTGTGATGGGCCACACAGGGCCACAGTCATTATCTGAGGTAAACTTAACTATTTAAATCTAATTGCATCAAGGGCTATAAAGAAAAAGTTTAGGATGTTGTTAGAATATATAAGAGAAGGACATGAACTTGTCTGGGTGGTCAGGGAAGTCTTTACTATGGAAATGACAGGCAAATAAAGGTGATCAGGAAAGGAAGTGTAGAAAATGCAAATGTTTCAGGCACAGCAAATACATACGCAAAGTTGTTGGGGCAGAAAGGAGCTTGATGCATCTAAGAAAATGATCCCAGGGAGAGTGGTAAAAGAAAATCCAGAGGGAGAGGCCAGAACATGTAGGCTCTGTAGGATTTAAGGGTTTTGGACATGATCCTAAGAGTAATGGAAACATTACAAAACACTGAAGGGTATTACATGGGATAGTCACATGTTTATGACATATAATCATTTACCATTTGGCATCTTCTAACAACCATACACCAACCTGAGTGGTTCATACTAGTCTATCCAGCCACACGGACTAAAAGGCCTGGCACTTATAACCTAGAAGAAGCTTAGCAAAGTTCATTGAGTTGGTTGGTGTTAATCAAATGCCTATTATTTTGGATTAGATAAAAAATATATAAAGCTCAAAAACCATGTGAACCCCAGAACGCATGTTAAGAGAATTCAGCAGAGAATTCATCTTCTTTTTAGACCTTTGTTCTCCCTTATGTCTTGCTCCCCCCTCTCCACACACCATTAGAAGATTCATGAGAGCAGTCTGAATAAAGTTCAGGGGGAAATGGAAATGATCACGAAAATGAACACACCTCTGGATTAACCAACGGTTAAAATTCAATCAAGTGAAATATGTCTTTTTATTTTACTTTTTCAGTGCGATCTAAAAATTTTAGTGGTTGGAATTTACAGCAAACTAATTAGGAAGGCTTCATCCAAAAATAATAGCAATTACTATTATTTGCCATTGGTTATTTCTGGACTGTGCATAATGAAATGTCTGGGTATTTTGCAGGGTCTTTTATCACAGGTAGCAAGCCCCTGGGTGACCTAGCCTGCTAGATCTAAACAGCAAACACCAGCAATTTTCTTTGAGGAAATACAATCGTAAACAAGAAAAGCAATTTAGACTCCCAAGCGGGCCCCATCTGTCCTTGCCCAGGAAGAACTGGGTAGTAGAGCCCAAGCCCACCTGGCACCAAGATAGGCAAGGCTTCCTCCAGGTGATACTCTTCTCAGGGGAAGGGGAGGACTGTTTCAAAGCCTCCTCCAAGTCCTTGGGCACAAGCCTTCCTGCTGGTCTGGTGCATGAGCTGCTGCTTTTGTTTTTCTGACAGAAATTTAAATTCTCCAACCAGATCTCTTCAGTGATCCACTGAGGATCTGACATTGATTCCTCATACCACTGAAATGTTAGTTCTGGCCAAATTCTCTCCAGTCCTAATTTCGGCCTTATAGAGCATGTCATAACCTGCCTGTTGTTCATTGTATGTCAACCTCTGCTAGGGTGGGCAAGACTAGAAAAGATTTCCTAGGGAAAAGCACAGCTATTTAGAGTGAGAAACAGAGAGTCTTTCCAAATTCCTCCTTTCTTTTGCCACACCTCTTCTCATCTCCCTTTGCTTCCTCCTCTTTCCTTTGGTTTCTGTACTTTTTCTTCTCCTCTTCCTTGCCTCCACTCTGTCAAGGGCTACCCTGTGTCTCTGGCACCCTCAGAGGCAACACTTAGGCTTTGCACATCCAATGTGGCACAGCAGATACAGAGCTGTCACCCCACTGATCCAGTGCCACCTTCAACAAGGCTGAGTGTAGGCCATCAATCACTTACACAGGCTGGTAGAACAGGTACCCTTATCCATGCAGCCATGAGGAGTCCTTGTGTTTTTTAAGGGCCAGGGAAGGTCATGTGAGTACCTCAGAATCTTTTCCACAGGTACCCTGGGAACAGCTAACAGGGAACAGCAAGAGGCCTATAAAATACAGACCGTATAAGGCAGGTTCTGGCTAAAGGACCAGGATCACTAACTCTCACTGTCCATTGAGGGTCAGCCATATTAAGTAGTTTTCCACCATAATAGTGCTGAAATCCTAGCGAAAACCACTGAGAATATTTAATACATCTCTTCCTTTATTATCAGACTAAAGTAAGGAAATAACTTGTCTTTGGAGTCAGCCAGACCTGGGTATAAATCTTAGCTCTGTTAATAAAAATGTATGCCTTTGAGCAAGTTACTTTACCTACCTGAGCCTCACTTTCCTCACCCAAATGGCATGGAGTAACGAGGATGAAATGAGGTAATATATGGACCTCATTATAGTCTTCTTAGATGGACAACTACACATGTTTCATAAGTGTCTCCAAGGCGAGCCATAATTTATTTAAAAAACCACTATTTACTAGGCAATGTACACTATTTCATTTATATCATAACAACCATGTCATAAAGGCAGAGAGATCATCTTGCCGCTCCTTTCTAACATTTCATCTGGTAACCTCAAATATGGGACCATGTGTTGGCCTCAAACCTCACTGGAGGGAACAGACAGCAGTCACCTGGGGGAAGGATGGTGCTGAGTCACAAGCAGAATCCTGAGGGTCAAGGAGAGGGTACATCAAATTCTTTTCCCTGAAGAGTTCCAAGGGTGTTTTCCTTTCCTCAAGCTCAGGCACCTGGCTGTTCCTTCACTTCCTCCATTCGCAAAGGAAATTAGTACAAGTAGTAAGAGCAATAGTTGTTGCTACTTGGAGCACAGGTACTGGGCCCCAGGCGGAGTGTTTCATCCACATTTCCTCATTAAATCCTCAAAGAAACTACCTCCTGAGGTCGGTGCTCACATTTCTTAAATGGGGAAACTGAGACTTAAAAGAGATGAAGAACCTGTCAAATATTAACTGAGAGTAAACAGTAGGGCCAGATTGTGAATACTGGAAGTCTGACTTAACAGCCTCCACTCTGAACCTGTTGCTGCCTTAGAGGATCTGAGGATCTGCAGTTTCCACCATTCATTCCTCAGCTCCCATTTTAAAGTAGGTATTCTATCCAATGCTGTCTGTTTGAATCTCCTTATTTCAGGTTGTTTTCTAGTAGTCAAAACCCATTTCCCTCCAACCATAACCACACTGTGGGAAAGATTTGGTGGAAAGCAATACTTTCACTTGACTCCCACGCCCTCCAAAGAAGTTATTTCTAACATCTCAGGTTGTTTCTCTTCCAGGTGGGGATTTCTTCACAAGTGATGATGGAAATTAAAAATGCTCTTTGCTCTATCAATTCTACCTTCTCACCTGAAGAGAGATCATGCAATAGTGAGTACACCTACCTTATGACCGTTTGCTTGTTGGGGTCATAGAGAGACATGAAGATCTCGGCATCTTCTCCAATTCTGCACACAAAGTTTCTCACAAAGACATAGAGGCTGTGGGTGGGGGACGAGGAGATTCGGGAATACGTTCCATAATCTGGCTGGTCTTTTGACTGAAAGGTGGAAAGACAGACAAGGAAGATGGAGAAAGTTAGCCCAGCATCACTTAAGACAATAGAAAGATGGCAAAGGATATTGAGAGTTACTTGAGGTTTCAAGCCCAAAGATTTTGGCATGCATCCAGCTCTACTATCAGAGGGTCCTGGAATCTTAGCCAAGTCATTTTGGCTCTCATGGCCTTGATGTTCCCATCTTTGAAAATACCATTACTGACCCAGCCTTTTCATAAAGTTCGTGTCATAAAAAACTCAATCTCTAAAAGAAAAAAATGATAAAATGGGCTTCATCAAAATTCTAAACTTTTGCTCTTTGAAAGACATAGTTAAGCAAATAAAAAGAGAAGCCACAGATTAAGAGAAAATATTTATAAAACATATATCTGATGAATGATTCGTGTCCAGAATATACAGTGATCTTACAACTCAATAATAACAGAAACGACCCAATTTAAAATGAGCAAAAATTTAAAGACACTTCACAAAAAAAGATGCAAATGGCTAGTAAACACATGAAAAGATGCACAACAGCTCTAGTTATTGGGGAACTGCAATTAAAACCACAATAAGATGCTATTACACACTCACTAGCCTAGCTAATGTTAAAAAGACTAACACTACCAAGTGTTGGCAAGGATGTAGAGCAACTAGAACTGTCATAGTTTACTGGTGGGAATGCAAAATGGAACAGTAATTTAGGGAAACAGTATAGCAGTACCTTAAAAAGTTAAACATAAACTTATTACATAAACCATCAATCCCACTGCTAGGTATTACACAAAAGAAATGAAAACAAATGTCCATACAATGATTTGTATGTGAATGGTCACAGATTCATTATTTATAATAGCCCCAAACGTGGAAAAAATAAAAGTCCATCAACTGGTGAATGGTATATCTGTACTTGAGAATTCCAACTCAGCAAGAGAAACAACATGAACCTCAAAAACATCATGCTGAGTGGAAAAAGTCAAACACAAAGGATTCATATCATATGATTCAATGTATACAAATTTCCATACAAGCAAAACTATAGAAAAAGGTCAGGGGTTGCCTGGGGCTGGGGATCGAAGGTGGGGATCAAACATTAAGGGATACAAAGAGACTTTTAGGGTGATGGAACTGTTCTCTGACTTGACTGTAGTGGAGCTGACCCAATAGTATATAGCACTAACACTCATTTTAAACTGTAGACTTAAGTGAGTGAATTGTATTAAATAAAATTTATACATTGATAAAGCCAAAAATAAAGTTTTTGGCAAATAATACACAGCGGCTCAGAGTGATTTTTTAAAAATAGAAGTCAGATGATGGTAACCTTTCTTTAAAGTCTTTTGATGCCTTTCTAATTGGAATAACATCCTAACTCATTTCCATGACCACCAAAGTCCTGTGAATGGGGGCTCCTGCATCCTCTCCAAATTCATTGTCTACCCTCCCTGGCTGGGCCCATACACGCTGGTCTTTCTAGCTCTCAAACACTCAGAGTTCAGTCCTACTTCAAGGCTTTTGCACTCGCTGTCCTTCTGATGGAATACCCTCTCCCCAGATCGTCTCTTTACTCAGGTGTGAGTTCAGACATCATTCCTGAGAGAGGTCTTTCCAGAGCATACTTTTAAAAATTGCTCCTTGATTCACTCTGCTTCACAAAATCCTAGTCTTATTGTCTTTTGGAAACAATGCCACCTGGAATTAATTTGTTCATTTATTTATTTACTTTTTTTGCTGCCCTTCTTCTCCTGTCTAGAATATAAAAGCTCCACAGGAGTAGGGAACTTGCTTGGCATTTAACTCCCCATGGGATGGATGTTGAATGAATTACAGATTGAGTGCAAAAACTCAAAAACAGGCATGTGGTTAGTGATCATCTCTGGTCCCAGGACAGATGGCCCCTTGAATAATACACAGTTTGATTAATCAGTCTACTACTTTATGATGTGCTAAAAGCTTGCCTCGCTTGGCCGAAGCCTATTTAACAAAGCTCACCATTTCTTCTTTGATACGCTCTGTGATTTTATCAGTTGCTTCCTCGTGTGCATGGAACAAGCTGATGACGCTGGTATTATCAGGGTCTAAGATATTTCCGTCTTCATCTCTGACAATCAGATCGAGCTCAAGAATTCTGAAAAGTAAAAACCGGAGGTGAGGATACATCAGGGGAGGCCAAAGCCCTTGGGGTGTTGGTGAGAAGGTTTTTTAAGAAAGTTCAACTAATTTCTGAGGATCATATACTCCCACAGAAAAGTTCTATGCTGATACACTCGTATAGAACTGAGGAACACACATTGGTATAGTAGGGCCTCCTTGGAAAGCCATCTTCTTTGGTAGTGTCTATCAAAAATGCTTTTAATGTATCTTTCCTCTGATATGGACCCTAGAGAGACACTCCACATTTGATCAATGTGTGTTGAAGCATTGTTTGCATCAACAATGTGTTAGAAAAAAACACAAAAAAACTAATTGTCTATCAAAAGGGGGGTGTCTAAATATACAGTGACATATAACAAAATATTACAAAGCAAGGCTTTAAACGTATGGTTTAGTTTTGATATGTTTAATGATACATGAACATGCAAAAGGCAAAAAATGCTTGTGTATATTTAATGCAAAAAAAAAGCCATATACGTTATAAGGTACATTTATACAAGTGACAATGAACAGAGAAAGATCTAGAAGGTAAAGTACTAAACTGCTATCAGAGATTATCTCTGAGGAGAGGGAGAGTGCCTGGGACTGAGCAGGGCACAGGAATTAAAGAAATCATGAGCCTGATTTCAGTTCATTTAATGCTTTAATTTTCTTCTTACACAGACAATACATTCATATATTATTTACTTAATATACATTTGAAAATACTTATTGAATAAACAGATCTTCTCAGATAGATTGATTGTAACCCACAGTTTACACTTCAGTGGCTTGACTTCAGGCCATAATCTGTTCCCTAGGTAGAACTGATTTGTTTCGACAACTTCTGTCTTTCTGACTGGCATTGATGATACTAATATCAACACTTATGATAAGTTCAGTCATAGGTCATAAGGGATGGTCGGTTTGCAGAGGCATTAACTTACAGCTGCCATTGGACAGGCTATTAAGACGGAGGACTCAGTTGTCCATACAAAGAGAAGGGTGGGTGATGGGCAATCTGAGAGGACAAACAGTGGTCCTGCTTGGGCACCACCACCAAGTACCAGCTTCTGGAAGGGCATCAAGAACAAATGAAGGAGGCTTGGTTCTTCTCTTATTTGAAAATGGCATTAAGGGGCACATTTCCCATCTCATCCAAATGCAAACAGAAGGGAGCCAAGGTTCACTGGTTTGTCCACATTCATCAGGAAATTAACCCCTAACTGGGTAAGGCCTCATAACGTTGCACAGCCATGCCATCCAATGGACGGTGCTGAGGGGAATAAATGCATTCAACTCATGTTGAGCAAGGTGTGTGTGACCTTGAAAAAGATGGAGCAGAGCTGATACATCATTTAATGCCGAGAGCTCTCTAAAGTTCTCTCTCTTCAAAATTTATCAAAGTGCATTTGGTTCTAAAATGTATGAATAAAACATTCTCCCAGGTCCAGCTATCTTGGGATCTGGAGAAGTCATCTGAGGATCCCTTACTCCATGGATACCAAAGGCCTTCTCCATTACCAGTCTTACTTATAACTTTGGAAGCTCTAATAGTCATGGGACAGGACTGACAGGTTTCCCATGACCCAGGGTCAGGAGATGTTGCCCCTACCCTAGGATGGCAATGCTGCAGCACCACCCTGTCCACAGCAACAGGAAGCTGAGCATTTTGACATTTTCTCTTCAGGAAGCAACCCCATCACTCTCTTCTGTTCAAGAAAGCAATAAAATTACCCCAAGCAAAGGAAGAAGACCGCTTTTCTGAAAACAGAAGGTAAAACAGCAATGCTACCTGCCATAGCTGCTCCAGGCTCTGCCCTCTGCCTTCCCCTCCTTGCTCATCTCCCACCTCCTCCCACATCCTCCAGTTAAACCATTCCTCCAATGTTCAGCTTTCCTTCTCTCTCCCATATGCATACTCTCTGAATTGCTCTTTCCCATTTATCTAAAAATTCCTACTAATCCCATTAGGCTCTGGTCAGTTGTCATCCCTTCCAGGAAGCTTTCTCTGACACTCTAGGCCTGCCCCCAACCCCTGGCCCACCCTCTCCTCTATGCTTCCTCTTCTCATGAAACATATGACTTCCTATTGTGAGTGCCTGTTTACTTCTCTCTGTCTTTTACTTATTTACAGAGGTCATCAGAGTACGAGTAGTTAAGCACTGGGACTCTGGAGCCAAACTATTTGGCTCAAATTCTGGCTCCGCCACTTATGATGTGCATCTTGGGCAAAATTTCCTAATCACTCTCTGGGTCTCAGTTTCCTCATCTGACAAATGGGGATGATAGCAGAGTCAAATTGCTGTGAGACTTCACTGAATTAATACAAGGAAAGCTTAAAGCTATACTTGGCATATAGTAAGCACTCAATAAGCTAACATTAGGTATCACTGTTTGTTGGTTTTTATTGATGTTATGAAATGTAGAGGCAGCATTTTGTAAATGTCTGTATCTTCAGGGCCTATGAGGTACTCAATAAAAATCTCATGTCAGAATGAATGATTAGAATGAATGAGAGAAAAAATAGACTCATTCTAGTCAACCCTTCAAGATGCAATCCTTCTTCCTACTCCCCTGGCTCTCACAGCCTGAGGTCTGTGGCCTAAGGCCACTGATCCTTGCCTCCTGGCATCAGGGACGTTGCCCATCCCATAACTAGAGTTCTGAGCCCCAGAGACTCCAGACCAGTGCTAAGGTGGCCTGCTTGTGGATTTGCAGCTAAAGGAGCAAAAGGCAAGGGGTCCCTTAGCTCAGGTCCTCTGTCTCTGAGGCAGGGAGTCCCCAAAAGAAACAGACTGAAAATGAAAGCACAGGGCTGGGCCAGAAGACAGTGCTGCAGAGGTGAGTCTAGTCGAGTGACGACCCCCCTCCTCTCTTTCTCCCATCACCAGTATCTGTCCACTCATTCACTTATCATTCCCTGAGGATCTTCTATGTTGTAGACCATGATCCAGGGACAGGCACAGAGATGAGTGAAATGGTCATTGTAGGAGAGTTCCCTGCATAACCAGGGAGATGGTCAAGGAAGGTGATTGGGAAGAAGATGGGTGGTTACTCTTCAGGATGCCAAGGACCTGCAAGAGCATTGAGCATTAACCTAGTTGGAGATGGGGACAGGGCAATCAGGGAAGGCTTCCTGTGAGTGGTGACCCCATTTTTCCATTCCTGGTCCTTCTTCTCAGGATCCCCATGTGGAAAAAGAACATCTGAAGGTCACAAGTACCATTTTTGTTAAGTAACAAAATGCCCTCAAATCCACGCTCCCTGCCGTAACTGGGACCCACTGTACCAATGGTGGCAGAAGCTGCCTGGCAAACCTGTCCTGTCACTTTGGGATGATGTGCATCATAGGCAGATTTGGACATATTTGCCAGCTGTCAATGAGGAACTAGCAGCGGTACTGTGTTCCTGGGAAGGGAGGCAGCTGCAAGTTGGACCCAATGACTTTCTTCTTTGGCTCCCTCTTACTAGCACATGTGACAAAGGCAGAAAGTCTGGCTGGTGAGAAAATTTCCTTTTGTTCCCACTGAATGGGATTTTTCTACTCCCTCCCCACCCCCGCCCAAGTCCTATATTCTAGCCTTCTGACCCACCTTGCAATCTCTTAAACATTTCATGCATCCCTGCCCCTGTCTAATTAGCTTGCTTAACATCTCCTTATCTTTCAGAACTCAGCTCAGGGGTCACCTCCCCCAGGAAGCTTTCCTTGACATTATTCTCCAAGTCCAATTAAGAGCATTCTTGCTTCCTATGCCATCAAACTTTTTCGCAATACATATCAACAGCTTACTTGTAGCTTGCCCTAAATGAACTGTGGTCTATTTAATGAACAGGGACTCCTAACCCCAAGACTGAGGAGAAAATTGGGCCATCTGTTAGTATTTGATACATGTCCATTTTGGGGATGAATGAACAAATGAAGAGGATACGTGGAGGGCATTAAAATATCTAGAAGGAAGGGAAAGTCTTACAATTCTCAAAAGTTGTCCAGGTAGTGTGGTGATAAGGCCCATGGACTCCGGAACAAAACTGGTTAGGTCTAGATTCTGGTTCTGCTTTTACTGGCTCTATGGCCCTGGACAAGTTAATTAACCTCTTTAAGAGCCTCAGTTTCCTCACCTGAAAATATAGGGATACTAAAACTGCGTGCCCTATAGAGTCATTATAAGAATTAAATGATAAAATGCATATAAAACCCTTAGTACAAAGTCTGGTGAAAAATAAGCTGTGACTGTTAGTTCTATTATTATTATCACTGCTGTTATCAGTAGGTTGTCCTGTCTCAAAAACACCTTCAATTTTTCCTTACTGTCATAGCATTTCAATTCAGTCAGCTTCTGATTCTCTTCGCTTTTGAGGAAGTGTTCCTTTAACAGTGCATATGGGTTAGGGGATGGCTTGTGGCTTGGATAATTTAAAATTGGGGAAGGACACTAAGTCTCACACTGGGATTTAAGGGATGGTTTTGCAAATGCAGGAATAAAACGACGACTAAGCTGAAAATGAACCAGCATGACCATGTTCCTCAGTCCCTCAGAAGTAGGTTAAATGAGTGTCCTAAATCTCCCAGCCCAGTAATAACCACTGTATAAGCAAGCCTTCCCTCTCCTTCCACGCTTCTGGATCCCATGGGGGTGAAAATGAAGCACACAAGCATGGCCATTGGCAACAGCCTTCTCCCAGATAGAAAGTGGCATACTTGCACCTAAAAATGAAACCAAGCTTCTCAGGAAGGAGAAAGTGAAGAAGGGGGTGGGTGCAGGGAAGCAAGAATCTTTCTAGAGGAAAGAGAGGTTTACTTGTTGCCATAGTCAATTTTGGACGTGACTTTCTGCTTCAGTTCTTTCAGCTCGTCCTTGGGCAGCGTTCCTGAGAGGAGCTGGGACCGCCACTCCATCAGGTCATACATCATGCACTGTACCTGGAGGAACCGTTCCTTTTTGCTGGCCTAGAAAACAGGGAACAATCTATAATTATTTGTGCCACTGGTGTGGGGGCATTAATTTGGCAAATTGTGCCAAAGTCAGGGAAGCCTAGGGCCATGGGACTCCTTAAGGCTTGAACCCTCTCTCCCAACCCCTCCCCAGCCACAAAGGGTCTGATTGAGTTGCAATCTTAGTCCTTGACATATTTCCCGCCGCTGGTGCCAGAGGTTTTCCCAAGGCAAAAGTAACAATCCCTGTCACTTCAGAAGGGTGATTGCTGGCTTTTATCCAAAAATATTCTTGTCGAAAAGGACTGCCATGAACATCTGCTATAGTGCAAGTCCCAGAGCTCACACCCTTTAAAGCTGGGAACCAGGGCCCTTCCTAATGCAGCATTCCCCAGTGGCACATGTTCAACCAGTGGACAAAAGGTGACTTTTGGTGGCACAAAGATACCAGGTCCATTGACCCATAAGGTGATTCTTTTCCATTCTCCTTCCATCCTTCCGTTTAAGGGAAGGGGAAACTCTCAATTTGATGCTAATATGTCTTTATCACCTCTCTAGCACTTGTTAATTTCTCTTTTTAATAGAGAGAGAAAGAAAGAGATAGAGAGAGAAGGTCTTGGTTCCATAGCTTTTGACAGATTTTTATAGCAGGCATTAAATAATTGTCTGTTTTCACTGCATTTATTTGAATAATGTTCTACTATCAGTGCCAAATGATTTTGCTTTCCCTCTTGGGAAACCATGCTATGAAGTTCCTAATGTTCGCTGAACTTAAGTTTACTAAAAAGGAAGTCAATTTATGTATTTAGTAAATATTTCCCAGGTGGTATACTGATATGACAAGAAACATGAAGATGATACTAGTGTAATGGAAGTTTACAGACAGTATGGACTTGCTATTCTAAGATCTCTTAAGGGAAAAGGCTAAGCTTCCATGATGCATGTGCATGTAGTTAGGTTTAAAGGGATAGTATCAGAATTTTTTGACGAGGTTGAACTTGAACGTGTGGAAATGGATAGAGGTGAGGGTAGCTCGTTATTGGGATTGTAAGTAACAGTGCTGAATTACAGGTGAATTTGATTGAAAGGGATTGTTTGGAGTCATGCATGTCATCAGAAGGAAAACTAGAGGTTAAAATATGGGATTGTATAACACAGTAAACCTCGAAGTGGACATTGATTAAGATGAACACTATAGTTCACTTTATAAATAAAAACAATCACTGAGCTTTAAAAAAAAGATTAACACTACAAATACAAATAAGTTCTTTCATGAATTAGTACAAATGCATGACATCTGTACAGATATAATAGAGTGGTATATGGGAAAAACGTTATCTACTGCAAGTACAGACTATAGTTAACAGTCATATCTTAATATTCTTTCCACAACAGTAACAAGTGTACCACACAGATACTAGGGGCAAATAATAGGGGGTGGATAAGGGGTATGGGGTATTTTGGTTTTTCTTATTTTATGTCTATCAGCTATTTTTCTTTTTGGAGCAATGAAAATGGTCTGAAATTGAGTGGTTTGATGATTGCACAACAAAGTGATGACACTGTGAGACAGTGATTTTATGGTTTAGGTGAGTTTTATAGTATATGAAAACATCTCAATAAAATTTGCTGTTTAAAAAGGGGAGTGATATCAATAAGAAACTGCTTCAGCCCCAAGTCTATTGTCTGCCCCTAAACTAAGCTAACAACTCTGGAAACTTACAGAATTAAGTAATTGTACCAATTACCATATATAATAGAATGTCCAATATTTAAGGAACCAACATTTATGCCCATAAGAGGTAAGTCTGCAAATAGTGTGTGTGCGCTCTAGCATGTGTGCAAAGTGCTGTAACAAATATGCAGTAAGCCGTAGTTGACATTTTCACTCTCAGCTTAATGGTTTACTTAGCTAATTGCTTTCATTAGAAGCTCTGGAAGCACCAAAGGAGAATTTAAAATTAGATTTGCTTCAAAACAGAAAACTATGCAAAATGTGCTCTTTCTTTTTCCAGGGTCAAAGCTACCTCAGGGATCTGAAGACAGTAGTCATAACTCAATTAAATATATGAGCGTGTTTCTCAATATGTTATCAGCAGACCCCCAAAGCAGAATCCCACGGGTTCGTTAAAAATATAGATTACTAGGACTTTTAACAGTTCTTCAGACGAATCTCATGAATACTCAAGTTTGAGAACTTTTATACCAGCTGGAAAACCAGAAGGATCAACCATGACGCCATTTATTATGGTGCTGTCATTAGTTAGTCACCTGGCTTTGAGCAAATCACCTAATCTCTCTGAGCCCGAGTGTCTTCATACCTAATAGTGTGTGTGTCTGCTATATCACCAAAGCGCCACCTCTGCCTGTCCCACTCCCTCACCCCCCATCCCCGCTCAAGGCTAAATTCCAAACTTGAAGCAGGCAGAGTTATGAATCTCACCACGTAGAGCTGTTTCCAGATGCTGCCCCATTCCCAAAGTGTCGTTGTCACTTCTTGTGCCAGAGGAATTTCAGCGGGAATGATGTTCTCGGTATTTCTATTTAAGGTAGGAGAGAAAATGGCATAAAATTGAGACCCAGGTGCTAACAAGATAAACTGCGGACAAATTTGCATTAAGCAGCAGCTGCTGACAGGGGCCTTGCTAGCATGAGACTAAACTGCCTCCAATAGCCACACCAATTACATTATGCAAATGCAAGGACTTCCTTTTTAAAGCCCTCCTTTGCCAGGGTGGGTCCTACATGCATATTATTTGGGAGTAATCTACTTTAATACAGTTTAAAGGCATCTACCAGTGAAAAGTCTGATTCTCCAAATTTACTAATCCCCCCTCAGAATCAGATCTGAACACAAATCAATTTGGATTAAATCTTCCATCAAGTGAGGGAAGGGGACACGCAAGTAAACACAGGCATGAGGGAGGAAGACAGATGGGTTGAGGATCCTTTAGATCTGCCAGGTCAGATTTTCAAAGCAAACAGGACAAAGACCTCCAGGGCCACTGAGGGCAAGTCTGGTGAAGAATGACAAATACCTTCTTTTCTCTACTGTCACTTCCTTGATGTGGATAAAGGATCTAGGAAAAATGCCCTGTTGGAAACAAATAAAATAAAATAAGATAAATTAAAATAAAATAAAATAAGCAGACATATCCCTACATAAATGGCTGACCCCATGTCTTTGTATTTTTCCAAAGCCACTGATTTCTAAACCTTTTGAACTTCACAGGAATAATCTCAGAGTCAGATAGAACAGGTAATGGATTCTAAATGCATTCATTAAGGCTCAGCATCCCCTCTAATTTTTCATCGTTGTTCTAGATCCTACACTAGAACCCCCAAAATGCTCCAACCCCATTATGGACACTCATCCTTTCAAGAAGGCAAGATAGGAGCTGTGCTTAAAAAACAGTTTGAATCACTCTAAGTGAAACAAAGAGTTCTGCCTCTCCCCTTCACCACCCAATTCTAGGAAAGCAGTCACCCTACACAGGCATGAACCAGCTGGAAGTTCAGGTCCTAAAGTAAGAGGTTCTCTGTGGGCTCATTAGATTTGAGACTTATTTCCCCCTGGATTTATTTCATTGTTCTTCGGGAGAGGAAAGTAGGAGCACAACTCCCAACACAGCATGTCAAGGAAAGAGGAAATTTCTATTATTGCCTTGCTCCTAAGCTTGGCTCAGTTAATAAGAGAAGTGTATCAATTACTTGGAACTTCCTTTATGAATTCAACCAATATGCACCCTGGGGACATTTGGTCATTGTGCTGGGCACCACGAGAGATAAGGAAATGAACAAAGCAGGTGCTTGGCTTCTTGGAGGTGATAACACAACATAGGGTTGGAACATGTTAAGCCCTCCAGGACAGAGTGATGGCCTGTCCTTCCTACGTCATGTTCAATGCACTGAAGAAAAGATGAATGAATGCCCCAAACAACTCTGAAGGAAGACAATAGAAGATAAAATAGAGGTGCACAATTCCATGGGGCTCAAGGAAAGGGAAATTATCTGAGGCTGGCTTATCAGGAAAGATTTCAGGGAAAAGGCAGCCTTGTAAAGCAACCTTAAGAGGAATGAATAAAAGATAAAAGAAGTTGAGGCACAGCAAGTATCAAAAGACGGAAGTAGGAAAGTATGAACACGGTGAGGGAGGATTGGTTCAGTTGCTGAAGCACACTGGTGGGAGAGGCATATTTGCCCAGAGGGGTGGCAGAGCCAAGTAAAGATATCCAGTATCATCGCATATAAAAACAAATTGACCTTACCTCCAACATTTTGTGCTTTATGAGGTATCCCCTAAACCAGTCTGCAAAGAGAAAACAAAGAAATACGTCTCTTATTTATTTTTTACAAGTTGTTGCTGGAGTTTTTTTGGTTTATTTATTTTTTTGTCTGCTTTGGTTTGGTTTCTTACTACTGCAAACTGTTGTAGACCTTGGGTAGAGATCAAAACCTGGAGGTCCATGGGCTGGATCTGGTTCTCCAATGTGTTGTGTTTATCCCATATAATCTGTTTAATTGGTTGCTAACATCTAAAGAGAACATCTAAAAACACAGGGATTTCGAATGAAAATCCAAATTTCCTTCTTCTTTTGGAAAAAGAAGGAGTTATACAGCTATACAGTTGGCTGGTAGAAAAGAGCAGCTGTTCCCATTAGACAGAGCAGGCTCTCCAATTTACCAGCTCCACCTACCCTCTTCCCTCTTTGTCACCTGCCTGGGCCCTGAGAACATGGACATATTTCCAACCCCTGCCACAGGGCCTAGAAAGTCTAAGAGATTTTGGCAAACACTCTAAAGTAATATTGACTATTCTAACAACAGCAAATGGTGTCCAGAATGTGATATGAAAAAGTTAGTCACAACACAATAGCTAGTTCAGGGATGGGTACAGGGACAGGAATTTTAAAAGATTCTTCCCTTTGCAGAAATACCACAAATGATTGGGTTAGCAGAAATCCAAATTACCCACAGTCCTCTGGCAAAATGAGACTCGATGTGGTAAGTATTGATGACCATAATGAATCCACTGGCCTTTGAAATGATTCAAGCATGGCCAAGTAGTGGCATTTGTCATCTCTCTATATAAAAAACTTCTGTTGGGAGCCTCATTACTGGACTGAGGGATTGTTGTTGAAATATGTTTTCCACGGACAAACATGGAAGCTTCAAAACAAACAACTCAAAATGTTGTCACTCCGTCACAGTCATGAACCAGCTGGAAGGTCAGGTCCTAAAGAAAGTTCTGAAGCAACAGGAACCTTGGTTCCTATTTTAAAAGTCAGAAAGAGGGAAATTGAAAGAAAATAAGGGAGGGTAGAGAAAAAGAATCCCAGGTTTGGAATGAAGTGTGATTCTAAGGACTCTTCATTACGTTAAACCTTGTAATCCTCATGACAATCCTACTAGATAGGAGCTGTAATTAGACCCACTTTGTATACAAGTAGTTTACCTGAAGCACAGAGAAGTTAAGTGATTTTCCCAGAGTCACTAGGAAATGAGAGTGTCAGGATTTGAACATAGGCAGCTATCACACTGCCTATGTCCAGTGGGAGAAGGAATGTGGTGGTTACCGCATATTTTCATCCTCCCAGTGTCTGAAACACCACAACTAAATCTCCATTAAGCGACTTCCCAACTGACTACCTTCACTGGATGGAAAATGTATTACTTCAAGAAGGAGCACATTCTATTTTCAGACACGTCTATTTGTCGCTGTTGATAATAATTAACAATAACAGTGCTTACACTTTCTCAGCGCTTACTATATGCACTCTGTTAAAGAGAACCCAAAGATTTTGAATTGCTTTTTCAAATTATAAATTAATCTCCATCACAATCCTATAAAGCAGGCACTGTTGTTACCTCAATTCTACAAATGAAAATAGAGAGGTACAGAAATTGTACCTCTGTTGGACACGCATCCGGTAGGTGATACACCTGAGACTTAAACCCAAGCATCTGGCTCCAGAGACCCCACTGCAGCATTGTTCTGTAACTATTTCCCTTTAATTATAACTCTTCCCCATCCCACCAATGAGCTATTATAAGTGCATCTTTTAATACTATTACTAGCTACTGTTTACTGATCACTCAATACGTGCAAAGCTGCATATAAGTACCATACATGAAGCCTCTCATTTAATCCTATCAACACCATGAGGTAAATATCATCATTCTCATTCTATAGGTGAAGAAACTGAGATACAGGTATATGATGTACTGGACAGAGAACATACAGCTAGGGCTCAAGCCCAAGTCTGTGTAACTTGAAGGCCAGTATTAAAAGCTGTTCAATCCTACACTGTCCCACCCTACACTGTCCCCCATGTGATGGTCAGAGCACTAATACAGGTATGGTTTTCTTCATCACAGTCACCTGCACCCACTTACTAGCCACAGCCACCAAAATCCATCAGAAAGTAAGAAAACTGTCCGGACTCATAGCTCAGGCTCACATTAGCATCTCTGTGAGGGAGACTGAGGGTCCCTTGACTTCCTGTGTCCACACTCTGAAATAACAAGTCCTTTCTTCTAACCTTATTGATGTAATATACACATATCTTTTTCTTTTTAACAGAGAATTCACAAAGTGTATCCTGAGGGGAAATGAGGAAGGGGAGATTTACCATTGGCAATTACCAACTGCCAATCACTCAAATTGTCCTCCCTTCAACATCACAAACATTAAAATGAAATGAACCCTAAATTTTCACATCACCAGAGTGGGATTAAAAAAAAAATGCAAGAAGGATTTAAAGTATCTCATAATATCAAACAATAATCCAAAGTCTAGAGATCCAGTCCTCTCTCTCTGCCATTTCTAGGAGGCATGATCACTTAAGCCTGTGTTTTTATTTGTAAAGTAAGAGAAATGACAATATTTTTTACACAGTATCATGAAGGCACACACATTTGGTAGAGGTATTATAACTTGGACAGGAAGAAAACATGCTTATTTCTAGGTAAAAACTACCTACAATATGGCAAAAGGAAAATAACAAGAGTAAAGGCATCTGACTTTTTATTTCTTAAAAAAAAAATTTCTAAAGCCAATATGGCAAAATGTTAATATTTGTTAATTTGAGTGATAGGTGGCTGGGTATACTTTTATTTTTTGTATATTTGAAATATATAATAATATTAAGATAAAAAAGAAGCTGGTACAGATCCGAGGTTAAGAGTATGAGCTCTGGCATTATAGTCTAGATTTAAATGGAGATCTGCAACTTGCTCTCCGTGTGACCTTAGACAACTTACTGTACTTCTCTGAGCCTCCTCATCTGTTAAATCAGAAAAATAATAGTGCCTGTCTGTCTCATAAGGTTTAAATTAGATAAGAAATTCTGAGAATGCATCCAATGCTTGGCATACGGTAAGTATTCAAAATAGTTAGTAAATGCCATTTTCTCTTTTAAAAATTAATAACAATGATAATAAGCCAGAGAAAATTGGGCATATTTTCTATTTTATTTCCAGAATCTAAGGGTTTAAAATAATTTTCTCTGGGTAGCTATTTCTACATATTTCTGCAACAACAAAGCAAATTTGAGACATGCTTTTAGTTCAATATAATGGAACCTTACTGACAATTTAGCCTTACCCTCATTCAGAAGGGAGGAAAACTTCACTTACAAACTCACAATAATGGGGCAGTCATTACTTGAAGAAAATGGAATCCCTTTTCACCCATCTGTCTCGAGAGCAGCCCCAAACAAAGGACTATCACCCTGCAAAGTGACACTTTATAAAGATTCTCTATTGAGTGCTCCAAATGTCCCCTCTCATCCTAAAAGCAAAGAATCTGGATGGGTCAAGATCACCTTCACTGGAGTTGTTACCACAGAAGTTGCCACACTCTGCAAGTGGCAGATTCAAAAACTCATTGTGCAGAGCTTTTTGCAGCCAGAATCACAATGAGAGAATGCATGTGCGCTAACTTAAAAAGAGCTCCAGAACTTTTAAGCAAGTTTTAGAATGGTAAGCACAGTATAATTCAATTTCTAGGGGAAAAAAAGAAGACAACAACAAAAGCTATGCCCTACTTTAAAAGGCAGAAGACTTCATCAACTTCTTTGTGCTACTTCTCTCCCTTGTTTTATTTAATAAGCGCAATCCAAAAGCTCCTTGGGAACCACTGTCCAGAAATCTCATTCTTTTCCCCACTAAGTTTGGTTCCCCATTGCCCAGACAAGCATGTGTAACAGCAGGTGGAATGGGAATTTCTCTGTTGCTCCAGAATTAGCAATGGGAACCCACGGCTGAGGATAAGTAAGCTTACTTGAACAGGTAGAAAAGAGAATTGGAAAGAAAGCACCCCCAAACCTCTCTGTGGTAGTTAGTTTTGGGTGTCAGCTTGGCCAAGTGATGGTACCTAGTTCTATTGCTGTGGACAGGAGCCAATGACATGCGAAACTCATCTGTGCTGATTACATCCCCCATTGGCTAGGGGGTGTGCCTGCTGCAATAAATGATGTTTGATTTAATTGGCTAGAAGCTTAAATGAGAGCGCTCAACTAGCCCAGCCCAAGCAGCCCAGCATACCTCATCTCAGCACTCGCAGCTCAGCCCTAGGCCTTTGGAGATGCAGAAAGGAATCACCCAGGGGAAAGTTGTTGGAACCCAGAGGCCTGGAAAGAAGGCAAGCAGAAATCGCCCTGTGCCTTCCTGTGTAAAAAAGAACCTCAGTTGAAAGTTAGCTGCCTTTCCTCTGAAGAACTATACATTTTTAACTAAATAAATCCCCTTTTATTAAAAGCCAACCCATCTCTGGTGTGTTGCATTCCAGCAGCTAGCAAACTAGAACACTCTCCCTTCCTAGTCTTGTTTAAGTGGAAGAAGAAGACTAAAGAGGTGAGTTTTAAACTGGACTAAGGAGGTGAGTTTTAAACTGGATGTTAGATTGAAGTCTTTACTGAGCTGTAATTAAGGATTGGGAAAGATTTTACTCAAATATAACTGAAAGAAGTGACTAGGAATAAAACAACACTTTTTTTTTCCCTTTAAAAGTAATTCTAATAATTCAATAACACTGACATGTGTTTTCCACATATAAATCCAGGACAGCAAATTTTATGCTACCTCTAGATAGAAGAGGAAGCCTGAGAGTTGTAATATGGGAAAAGAAACAAAAATTAGGATGTCCAAGGCCTGCCAATTGATACCTTTCTGAATTGTGTGAGTTTTTACCATGACAATATGTTATCTTTATAACAAAAAGTTAACCAAAGGGGTGAAAGGGTAGTTCAGTGGTAGAATTCTCGCTTGCCATGTGGGAGACCAGAACTGGGTTCCCAGCCCATGCAGCTACCGCCCACACCCACCCATAGACTATATATATAATAGAATGGCCATAGCCCAAATACCCCTAAAGTATGGGATAGAAAAATCAAAGGAGAGAAAGTAGGATTTAACAAATGAGTATAATTGATCATTAAATTGATATATATTTTAGTCTCTAGTATCTTAGAGCAACTAGAAGTAAAAACCTAAAATTGTGCAATTGTAACCCATACCAAACCCTGAAATCTGTTCTACAACTAATTCTTGTGCTGTGCTTTGAGATTTATTGCTTTTTTGCATATATATTATTTTTCACACACACACAAAAAGTCAATTGCGATGATAAAAAAAAATATGTATTCCTTCTAGCCTCCTATGTTCTGGAGCAGCTAGAAGGAAAAATCTGAGAGGATGGTATGGTAGCCCGTGACAAACTCTGGGATCTGTTCTGTAACTACTCATTGAAGAGTGCTCCGAAAATTACTGTTTTTTTCTTTCTTCGCCTTGTATGTATATTATACAATAATTTTTTTTTTACAGTTAACCAAAATACTTGAGCTCTATCGAAAAGAAATTCATTCATGTCTATGGTTACAGATCAGATTTTCATCCCTATTTACACAGATGAGTAAATTTAAAATATATAGCAACGAAGGACTAGTCTCAGGTATTCCAGGCAAAGAATATGCTATTGCATTACATGGGCCATAGTAAAAGCTTCACACCTGCCGGTCTTGATGCAGCTCTATAATAATGTGGGGAGAGGGAGAATTAACCAGCATAGAGCATGATCAAGAAGGTTACACCTTCTCTATGGTCTCTCATTTTATCTTCATAACCCCAGGAAGTCCCATTTGACAGATGAGAAAATTAAATTCATTCTGTCCAAGATAACTCATTTATGAGGCAGTGGAAGCAGCGAATAATTTTCTTACTCTAAGGTCCATGCTCTTTCTACTTCATATTTTGGGGAAATTTAAAAATTACTGATAAATTCAAAGAATAAGATTATAATCACTCACATTGCTTTCACTCAGAATTAACCATTGCTAACATCTGGGGATATTTGCTTCCAGTTGTCAAGACAGAAGTATTTTTGTCTAAAATTTATATGTTCTACTATAAAGAATCCAAACTAAGCAGAAAAGTACAAAGATAAAAACTACAAGAATTACCCCAACTCCCAACTCCCAGAAAAAAAGCAGCATTAGGATTGTTCTGGTTAATTTTTAATTTATACTTATAACTGGAATGGCAGATAGATAAATAGTTCAAATAAAATTTTTAGATACTGTCATAAAAATGAGCATGCAGGAAAGATGCTATGTGAACAAAAACATCAAATTTAAACTTACTCATATTTAACAGAAGAAAAATCAAAATGACATTGAAGGAAATGTTGAACTTCAGTTAACATTATTTCATCCCACAAAAAAGATATTTTAAACATGCTTCTAAAAGAAAAATATTTATGAAAAGCATTTTAAAAACTGGTTGTGTTTTTTTTAATTATGTTTTATTAAAAAATAATATGGATGGACTCTATCCTGTGAATGTGATGTCACAGCATTGATCTATTCCCTTCCATTCCTCTCCCACGTCTCAATTTTTCTTGTAGCTATAAATGTCATGGATTTTGTTTTGTTTATTGCATGGGCAGGCACTGGGAATCGAACCCGGGTCTCCAGCATGGCAGGCAAGAACTGTGCCTGCTGAGACACCACAGCCCACCCTAATTCATGATTTTTAATACTAATATTTAAAAAAACTGATTCAATTGGAATCACTGCTTACCACTATCTCCTTTTGTTATACTGTTTCAATACTTACATTCTTTTAATTTGATTCAACTCCTAATTGGTTGGATTTTGTTTTTCAACTAGTTTTCTCCAAGAGGGTTTCACAGGCTCACCCATGTTTTTCTACTATATCATTTTAACTAATTTTGACCACTACTGTGGTTTCCACATTAAAAATATATATATTTTTGGAGGAGCCATTTTTTTCAGTCAGAACCATAGGCAGAACTCTCCACCTGCAGAGCAGTCAAAACCAGACCTGGTCTCAGACTCTCCGTAGATACCTCTCCAAGGTCTAAGGGCCTCAAGGGAAACCTGAGGAGTCCATCAATTAAAGTTTGAAAATTCTATGTGTATGTTGCACAATAAGCCCTAATAACCTGCAAACCAATTCTTCAAATATCTAGAATCACTCTAATAGATCTCTGAATATTGTATTTTCAAAGAATTCATGAATTGGCAATCACCAAATTAATTTGCCCCAGCTCTTTTCATTGCATGACTGCTTATTATAAGGACACATTAAAATAAAACTAATAAAATAGAATGGAAAATGGAAAAACAGATTCAAAAAAAGATATGCTAAGCCCAGACAAAGGTGGTGGTGCATCAGTCAGTCTACCCTTTTTGAGGGTGGAGGCACTGGGCCAAGCAAGGGTAATGTTAAGGCAATTCGTGACTCTTAAAGCTCTCATTCCAGGGAAATTGCATGAAATGAAGAGGAAAATACACTTTGAGTTTCAAAATTTTGAACACAAAAAAAGCTTTGGACACCAAAGTTTTGTCACTGTCTTGGCAGGCAAGCAACAGAAGAAAGGGTGTGGGCTTAGGTGTCAGAAAGCAGCCACCAGCTCAGTGTGTGAATTTAGGTGAGTCATTTCTCTTCCATACCACTGGATTTCCTCAACTACTAACATAAATAGTCACACCTATTTCTCAGGATTAGGATTAGCATTTGGTAGCAGATAAGAGACAAGGAGAAGGGCTTCCAGGAAGATGGCAGGCCAGAGTAGAGTAAGTTCATTCCTGCTCCATGAAACAAGATAGAAGACAGGGAAAAAATGTCCAGGACTGCAGATCCTGGGGGCTAAGAGTTCAGGTTGGGTCTCCTGTGTAGCAGTCAGCCATTCTGCCTTGGAGTACCCATGTACCCTGGACTACCTTATAATAGACCCTTAAGTTGAACTGTATCACCTACATGAGATCTGGACCTTGACTGGGCAAAGAATAACCAACAATCAAAGTGTAAAAGGAAACATTCAGCAAAAACTAAGTACAAAACTTTAGAAGAGTGAAGGAAACCAACTTGCATAATAACCATATCAAGATAACAGATGCCCAGAACACAAGAGAAAATCACAAAGCACATGAAGAGCCAAGCAGAAATGGCCCAGCCAAATGCCTGAATCAAAATTCCAGAGGGAACACAGAATACGGAACAACTATTCAAGGATATTTATAGAGAGAAAAAAGGATATCAGGAAGACACTAGAAGAGCATAAAGAAGAATTTGGGAGTTCAAATAGAAAAATGGCAGATCTCACAGAAATGAGATACAGTAGACCAAATAAAAATATACTGGAGACACGTGATAACAGATTCGAAGAAGAAGGAAGAATAAGTGAGCCAGAAGACAGAACAATAGAACTAGAGCACACAAAAGAACAAACAGGAAAAAAGATGGAAAAAATGCAACTGAATCTTAGGGAAATGATGGACAAGAGGCATAAAAATATAAGAATTATTGGTGTCCCAGAAGGAGAAGAGAAGAGCAAAGGATTGGGAAAGTTAGTTAAAGATATAATTGGAGAAAACTTCCCAACCCTTATAAAAGACACAAATATACACATCAAAGAGGTCCAGTGAACTCCAAATAGAATAAATCTGAACAAGCCCAGTCCAAGACACCTGGTATTTAGAATCACAGACTGAAATCTTGAGGGAAGCATCTACTCACCCCACCCCCACTCTGTGTATAAAAGGTTATGATCAGGGCCAGGCTGGGATCTTTAGAGGCCGTGGACAGTGGAAAGTGTATGGTATCCCCTCAGATAAAATCCAAAATAAAAGCAATACAAAAGCATAAAATAAATGTCAGGAAGGTGAGCAAATTTCTCAGGTCTCCAAGAGGACTCTTAATGTTGTTTTGAAATATCAAATATTTTTTTCCAAAAAAAGTTTTGTTTTGTTGTTTGTTTTCTGGTTTGTGTGTGTGTGTATCTGGTCATATGTGTATATGTATGCATGTGTGTATACGCAGCCCTGCCCGAATCTGCAGAGACGGCTGCAGTGTTCCATTTGCTTAGAAATGGCACACAGCTAATCCAGTGCTGGAGATGATAATACCTGCCTTGTGGATTGTTGTGAGGAGTAACTAGGATAATGTGCTATAGAGAATGTAGCACCGTGCCCAGTAGGTGATAATGACCCAAAGATGTCGACTCCAGTAGGTAACTGCCTTTTACCTGGCTCCATGTCTCCTGGGAGGGGCATACCTGCCCTGCCCCTCACTCTCAACACAGGGCCAGAAGAGGGACTCACCTGATGGATTAGCTGGGGTGAACGGACCAGGCCTGCCACTCTACCCACTCTTCTCTTCTTTCTCCATTGCTTTACCTAGTCACAGGAAGCACATACTCTGTGCCCCCCATGCCATAGGGTTTAGAGGACATACCCAGACAGGAGGAGGCCTCTGGTGGTCCAGCTGGGCTAGTGAGGGGCAGGAGAACCTAGTTGATGGTGGGTGATGCTTCAGCAAGCCAATTTGGTTCTTCCACTGAAACCATGCTCCTAATAGCAATGTTATCACTGACACAAGTGCTATGTAGAGTTTAATTGCATCCCTCATGAGTCCAAGGCCATGCACCATTGGGCAAATCAGCAAAAGTGCCTGTCTACAATCACCACCACCATAGGTAGATGCAGCCCAACAGATACTTGGCTTCACAACTTACTCTTTCACTGTGAGAAGAAAGAGCTGCCACTTCAACCAAGATAGAGTTTCCATTTTGATAAGGAGAGCCCACTCCCTGTGCTAGGCACCTTCATGCAGTGCACAGGCTATACAACTGTGCATAGCAGTGTTTATGGAATTGGAGCACAATTTTATTGGGCCTTGCAAACTCTAATAATAATGATTTTCCTTTATAATAATAGTAATACTAATAAAGATGCTTATCTAGGAGATGTCATAGGCTCAAACCATCCCAAGGCTGTAGCAAACTGAGAGCAAAGTATCCATCAAATCACCCAGTTAGGCCTTTCATATGTATGTAAATTCCTAAAATAACAAAACATTTTTGTTCAGTAATTCTAATTACCAATATTAGAAAACTATATTTAAGCAGCACCTATGTAGTTGCAGGTTCAGAAAGGGCTGGACGTGGTGCTGGGTATGTACAGCAGGCTTCTCAACACCATCAGCCAGGTGCCGGGCACTTGTGGGGCAGCAGGGCCCGTGACTCACCTCCGCAGGTCTCCTGGATCCGCACCACATCGCCAATCTGCAGGGAGAGCTGGGGGGCTCCAGTGCCTTGGAAGTTGTAAATGGCTGTGAAGTGGAGCAGAGAAACAGCCAAGTAAGACTCTGGATACCTTGGACCCATGCTCCGTTCTCCTTGGTGGCAGCCTCCTTCTGGCACCCCCTGACTTGAGTCTATCCTGCACCCATGCTGCCCTGTCATGAGTGCCAAAATTTCTCCTTTATCTTTTGCCCTTTCACAATCAAACAAAACTCAAGTAAATGTGGAAATACACTGCTTACCATATGCATCAGTCCAAAGTCAGCCTGGCTTCGAAAGCCTTCCACTTATCAACCAAACCTAACCTCTCCCCAGTATAAGTCCTCCACTGCAGCCTCAGTGATAAGAAGGGTATCTAATCATCTCCTGCTAGTTGGCCTCCTACCTTATGCCAGGCATATGCTCAGCAAAACTTCTCATTTCATCCTCACAGCAACCCTATGAGGTATAAAATATGATCCCATTTTATAAATGGGAAAATGGAGACACAGAGAGGTTAAGCAATTTGGCCAAGATTACCAGGTTAGGAAGTGGCAAAAAAGAAATCGGTATCCAAATTCCATGCTCTCAACCACTATGATGGTCTATGTGCTGCTCCTAATTACCCCATCCTGATGATCACAGCCTAAAATGCCGGTGTCTTGCCTACTCAAATGCTACTTCATCATCTACAGAAATGATCTTTCTTCTCTAACCAGCCTTTGTTCCTCTAGCTGAAGATGCTTATTTGTTGGCCTTCAGAAAAGCAAATCCTTCAGGCTAGTCTTATTTCCTCCAGGCCCACTCTGGCTTCCCCAGATCACACAGATGCTGCTTCGTGCTTTACCCCATTCCTAATGGCTGGTAGCAATGGTATGAGTTCTTGACTTTCAGGAGTGTGCTCTGCATTCCCATTTTAACTGTCTGTTCCTGAGGGGCAGAAGTTGGCTACGAACACCTCCAGACACCCCTCTGTGTTGTCAGACCCTGCACGAATCACAAGAGATGTGCAACAATCAACACAATAAATTTTAGAATATTTTCATGACCTCAAAAAGAAACACTGGAGAAAAAATATCTGAACTTCAAAAATCTGCGAAGTCTGATCTCTCTAGTGTGGATCAAGATGGCGGTGTGAATGTAGATAGTTTGATTAAATGTCATAAGTACTTGGAATCTCAGGTAGCCACATGAGATTTTGCTGGTTTGTCCAGGGTGATTCCCCGATGAATCCCAGAATGATTTGATCAGTGACTGGAAAAATATTTGCAAGCCCCCTTCAGGGAATGGTGAGAATGGAGAGAAATTCAACTTCCCCAAGTTGAATTCTTGATATTCTCACAAGCAGTGTGGACAACCAAAGCTATAGGCTGAGCCCCCAGTCTTGGGGTTTGTTCATATGAAACTTAACCCCACAAAGGATAGGTCAAGTCTACTTAAAATTTAGGCCTAAGAGTCACCCCCAGGGGGGCCTCTTTTGTTGCTCAGATGTGGCCTCT